>PVIH01007008.1:22066-105071 GCA_004025045.1 Sigmodon hispidus
AAAATGTTCAGGAAATCTGGGACACCATGAAAAGACCTAATTTGAGAATAATAGGAATAGAAGAAGGAGAAGAATACCAGCTCAAAGGCACAGATAATGTTTTCAATAAAATCATAGAAGAAAACTTCCCTAACCTGAAGAAGGAAATGTCTATAAAGATACAAGAAGCTTACAGAACACCAAATAGATATGACCCCCCAAAAAAGTCAGAACTCCACATTATAATCAAGCCACAAAAATACAGAACAAAGAAAAAAATTTAAGAGCTGCAAAAGAAAAGGGCCAACTCACATATAAAGGCAGACCAATCAGAACAACTCCTGATTATTCAAAGGAATCGATGAAAGCAAGAAGGGCCTGGTCAGAAGTTATACAGATGCTAAAAGAGCATGGCTGCCAAACTAGAATACTATACCCTGCAAAATTATCAATAACCATAGATGGAGTAAACAAGGTATTTCAGGACAAAGTCAGACTGAAAGAATATCTATCTACCAATCCAGCACTATAGAGAGTATTAGAGGGAAATCTTCAAATTAAGGATCCCAGACACACCCACGAAATCACAATCAATTATTCCACAGAAGAATACCCTAGAGAAAGGAAATACAAACAAGTTGCCACCAAAAATGGCTGGAAATGTGAATCAATGGTCACTAATTTCCCTTAATATCAATGGTCTCAACTCTCCTATAAAACGTCACACACTAACAAGATGGATACAACAACAGAAGCCATCCTTCTGTTGCCTACAAGAAACACACCTCAACTGCAAAGACAGACACAGGCTTAGAATGAAAGGTTGGAAAAAGATTTTCCAGTCAAACGGTCCTAAGAAACAAGCAGGGGTTGCAATCCTAATATCTAACAAAGTAGACCTTAAGCTAAAAGCAATTTAGCTTTTAAAAGATGGTCAATACTTATTCATCACAGGAAAAATTGGTCATGAGGAGATTTCAATCTTAAATATTTATGCCCCTAATATAAGGGTACCTACTTATGTAAAAGAAACACTGTTAAACCTCGAATCCCACATCAATTCTTACACCCTAATAGTGGGAGACTTCAATACCCCACTTTCAACCCTGGATAGATCAACCAAACAGAATCTCAACAGAGAAATAAGGAGACTAAAAGAGGTTATGATGCAAATGGATTTAATAGATATCTACAGAACCTTTCACCCAAAGGCAAAGGAATATACATATTTCTCAGCTCCTCATGGAGCTTTCTCCAAAATTGACCACATAATTGGTCATAAAGCAAATATCAACAGATACAAAAAAATGGAAATAATCCCTTGTAAAATATTGGACCACCAGGGCCTAAAGTTAGAGTTCAAAAACATCAAAACCCAAAGAAAGCCTACCAACTCATGGAAACTAAATATCACTCAGCTGAACCATCTCTGGGTCAAGGAAGAAATTAAGAAAGAAATCAAAGTCTTCCTAGAATTCAATGAAAATGAATCTACAACATATCCAAACTTGTGGGACACAATGAAAGCAGTCTTAAGAGGAAAATTCATAGTGGCAGATGCCTATATGAAAAACCTAGAGAAATCCCACACTAGAGACCTAACAGCTCAGCTGAAAGCCTTAGAACAATTAGAACCGAATTCATCTAGAAGGAGTAGACAGCAAGAAATAATCAAACTTAAAGCTGAAATCAATACAATTGAAACAAAAAGAACAATACAAAGAATCAACGAATCTAAGAGTTGGTTCTTTGAGAAAGTTAACAAGATAGATAAGCCCTTAGCCAAACTAATCAAAAAACAGAGAGAGAGTGTTCAAATCAACACAATCAGAAATGAAAAGGGGGACATAACAACAGACCCCCAGGAAATACAGAGAATTATCAGATCATATTTTGAAAATCTGTATTCCACAAAAATGTAAAACCTAGAAGAAATGTACAGCTTTCTGGACAGGTACCATATACCAAAATTAAATGAAGATCAGATTGATTACCTAAGCAGGCCTATGACCCTTAAGGAAATTGAAGCTGTCATTAAAAACCTCCCCAAAAATAAAAGCCCTGGTCCAGATGGTTTCAGTGCTGAATTCTACCAGACATTCAAAGAAGAATTACTACCATTACTCCTCAAACTATTTCACACAGTAGAAACTGAAGGATTATTGCCAAATTCCTTTTATGAGGCCACAATCACCCTAATTCCCAAGCCACTCAAAGACACAGAAAAGAAGGAAAATTACAGACCAATTTCCCTCATGAATATTGATGCGAAAATTCACAACGAAATTTTGGCAAACCGTATACAACAATGTATAAAAGATATCATCCACCAAGACCAAGTAGGCTTCATCCAAGAAATGCAGGGCCGGTTTAACATACAAAAAACTGTAAATGTTATCAATTATATAAACAAAGTAAAAGAACAAAACCACATGATCATATCCTTAGATGCGGAAAAAGCTTTTGAGAATATCCAACACTTCTTTATGATTAAAGCCCTGGAGAGATCAGGAATACAAGGAGAATACCTAAATATAATAAAGGTGAGTTACAAGAAGCCGACAGCCAGTATCAAACTTAATGGAGAAAAACTCAAAGCAATCCCACTAAAGTCAGGAACTAGACAAGGATGTACTTTCTCCCCTTATCTATTCAATATAGTTCTCGAAGTTTTAGCTAAAGCAATAAGGGAACGAAGAGATTAAGGTGATACAAATTGGAAAAAAGTGAAGCTATCTCTACTTGCAGATTATATGATTGTATACGTAAGTGAACCACAAAATTCTTCCAAGGAACTGCTACAGCTGATAAACACCTTCAGCAATGTAGCAGGATACAAGATTGACTCAAAGAAATCAGCCCTTCTATACACTAAAGAGAGAAGAGCTGAAAAAGAAATAAGGGAAACATTACCCTTCATTTTAGCTGCAAATAGTATTAAATATTTTGGAGTGACTATAACCAAAGAAGTAACAGACCTATTTGACAAAAACTTTAAATCACGGAAGAAAGAAATTGAAGAGGATATCAGAAAATGGAAAGCTCTCCCATGTTCCTGGATTGGTAGGATCAACATAGTAAAAATGGCAATTCTACCAAAGGCAATCTACAGATTCAATGCACAGCCCATCAAAATCCCAACACAATATTTTTTGGACCTTGAAAGAACAATACTCAATTTCATTTGGAATAACAGGAAACCCAGGATTGCCAAAACAATTTTACTCAACAAAAGAACCTCAGGAGGTATCATGATCCCTGACTTCAAGCTATACTATAGAGCTACAGTAATAAAAACAGCCTGGTAGTGGCATAAAAACAGACTTGTGGACCAATGGAACATAATTGAGGATCCAAACATTAACCCAAAACCTATGAACACCTGATCTTTGACAAAGAGGCCCAAAACATTCAATGGAAAAAAGATAGTATATTTAACAAATGGTGTTGGCATAGCTGGATGGAATTATGTAGAAAAATGCAAACAGATTGGAGCCTGTCACCCTGCACAAAACTAAAATCCAAGTGGATCAAAGACCTCATCTTAAACCCAACCACCTTAAACTTGATAGAAAAGAAAGTGGGAAATACACTTCTACGAATTGGCACAGGTGACCACTTCCTAAATATAACACCAGTGGCACAAACACTAAGACCAACAATCAATAAGTGGGATCTCCTGAAGCTGGGAAGCTTCTGCAAAGACAAGGACACTGTCAATAGGACAAAATGACAGCCTACAGAATGGGAAAAGATTTTCACCAGCCCTACAAGTGATAGAGGACTGATCTCTAAGATATATAAAGAGCTCCAAAATCTAGAGCCCAAAACCTTGAATAACCAAATCAAAAATGGGGTACAGATCTAAAAAGGGAATTCTCAGCAGGGGAACTACGAATGGCTGAAAGGCACCTGAAATAGTATTCTTCATCTTTATCCATCAGAGAAATGAAAATCAAAACAACTTTCAGATACCACCTAACACCTGTTAGATTGGCTAAGATAAAAGGCACAGATGACAGCCTATGTTGGGGAGGATGCGGAGCAAGGGGAACTCTCCTCCATTGTTGGTGGGAGTGTAAGCTTGTTCAGCCTCTTTGGAATGCAATATGGTGGTTTCTCAGAAAACTGAGAATCAATCTCCCCAAGGACCCAGCAATACCACTTCTGGGTGTATACCCTAAAGAGGCATATCCACACTCCAAAGGTGTTAGCTCAATTATGTTCATAGCAGCATTATTTGTAATAGCAAGAACGTGGAAACAACCTAGGTGTCCCTCAACTGAAGAATGGATTAACAAACTGTGGTACATCTACACAGTGGAATACTACTCAGCAGTAAGAAAAAATGATATCCTAAAATTCGCAGGCAAATGGATGGATTTGGCAAATATCCTCCTGAGCGAGGTATCACAATCTCAGAGAGATAAGCAGGGGATGTACTTACTCACTAGTGGTCTCTAAACAAACAAACAAGAAAAAAAGTCAAGCATACCCAAGAGGCAAACCACAACCAATGAACAGCTTGGGATCACAAACACCCTGGACTGATCCTTCGGATCCCACTCCAACTATAGGAACACCTGACTCACTCTTCAGGGAGGGGGGACAAAACTGGATTTGGTCAGGAGTGGAGACTGATCCAAACATTATTGAGTCATTGGGACCATAGGACTGTCTACTCCCTGCGCAGGGATGGGATGGGGAGTTGCAGAGAAGAAAAATGACCTGATGTGGTGGGAGGGGGAAGGGACCTTGAATAAGGATATACAGGGATGGAAAAAAATATTCAGAGGGAATGCTGAACACAAAGTAAATATATGCGTAGCTATCTTATTTGCTTTATCATCCTTAAAAAAATAAAAATAAATAAATAAATTAAAAACATGTTTACCCAATTAAATCTTACTCAGATTTAAAAAAATTATAGCTCTAAAGTTTGCAGGTAAGTGGATAGAAATGAAAGCATTGTGAGTGAGATGATCCAGATGCAGAAATACAAATACCACATATCCCATCATATGTTTTTTATCTTTTTTTTCTGTATACTTTATTATTATTATTATTATTATTATTATTATTAACAAAGAAGTCACGCTTTCTATCCCTGTATATCTTTATTAAAGGTTTCTTCCCCTTCCTGACACATCAGATCATTTTTATTCCTCCACAACTCCCCATCCCCTCCCTGGGCAGGCAACAGACAGTCCCATGGTCCCACTGACCCAATATTGCTTAGTTCAGACTCCACTCCTGGCAGATCCAGTTTTGTCCCCCTTCCCTCAAGAGTGAGTCAGGTGTTCCTCTAGGTGGAGTGGGATCCGAAGAGTCAGTCCAGGGTGTTTCTGATCCCAAGCTGTTCAGTGGTTGTGGTTTGCAGCTTGGACATGCTTGGCTTTTTTCTTGTTTGTTTGTTTAGAGACCACTAATGAGTGAGTACATCCCCTGCTTATATTTCTGAGTTTGTGATAACTTGCTCAGGAGGATATTATCCAACCATCCATTTGCCTGCAAATTTTAGGATATCATTTTTTTTTTCATTATTGCTGAGTAGTACTCCATTGTGTAGATGTACCACAGTTTGTTAATCCATTCTTCAGTTGAGGGACATCTAAGTTGTTTCCAGGTTCTTTCTATTACAAATAATGCTGCTATGAACATAGTTGAGCTAATGCCTTTGGAGTATTACTGTGCATCATTAGGGTATACACCCAGAAGTGGTATTGCTGGGTCCTTGACGAGATTGATTCTCAGTTATCTGCGAAACAGCCATACTGCAGTTTCAAAGTGGCTGAACAAGTTTACACTCTCACTAACAATGGAGGAGTGTTCCCCTTGCTCCGCATCCTCTCCAACATAGGCTGTCATCTGTGCCTTTTAACTTAGCCAATCTAACAGCTGTTAGGTGGTATCTGAAAGTTGTTTTGATTTGCATTTCTCTAAATGCAAATTAGATAAAGATGATGAACACTTTTTCAGGTGCCTTTTGGCCATTCGTAATTCCTCTGCTGAGAATTTCCTGTTTAGATCTCAACTCCATTTTTTGATTTGGTTATTCAAGTTTTCAGACTCTAGATTCTTGAGTTCTTTATATATCTTAGAGATTAGTCCTCTATCACTTGTAGGGTTGGTGAAAATCTTTTCCCATTCTGTAGGCTGTCATTTTGTCCTATTGACAGTGTCCTTGGCTTTACAGAAGCTTCCTAGCTTCAGGAGATCCCATTTATTGATTGTTGGTCTTAGTGTCTGTGCCACTTGTGTTGTATTTAGGAAGTGGTCGCCTGTGCCAATTTGTAGAAGTGTATTTCCCAGTTTCTTTTCTATCAAGTTCAAAGTGGCTAGGTTTAAGTTGAGGTCCTTGATTTACTAGGATTTGAGGTTTATGCAGGATGACAGGCTCGAATCTATTTGCATTTTTCTACACACTTCCATCCAGCTATGCCAACACCATTTGTTAAATATACTATCTTTTTTCCATTGAATGTTTTGGGCCTCTTTGTCAAAGATCAGGTGTTCATAGGTTTTTGGGTTAATGTCTGGATCCTCAGTGCTATTCCATTGGTCCACAAGTCTGTTTTTATGCCACTACCAGGCTGTTTTTATTACTGTAGCTCTATAGTATAACTTGAAGTCAGGGATGGTGATACTTCCTGAGGTTCTTTTGTTGAGTAAAATTGTTTTGGTTATTCTGAGTTTCCTGGTATTTCAAATGAAATTGAGTATTGTTCTTTCAAGGTGCAAAAAATATTGTGTTGGGGTTTTGATGGGCAGTGCATTGAATCTGTAGATTGCCTTTGGTAGAATTGCCATTTTTACTATGTTGATCCTACCAATCCAGGAACATGGGAGATCTTTCCATTTTCTGATATCCTTTTCAATTTCTTTCTTCAGTGATTTAAAATTTTTGTCAAATAGGTCTGTTACTTCTTTGGTTATAGTTACTCCAAGGTATTTAATACTATTTGCAGATATTATGAAGGGTAATGTTTCCCTTATTTCTTTTTCAGCTATTCTATCTTTAGTATATAGAAGGGCTATTGATTTCTTTGAGTTCTTGTAACCTGCTGCATATTAACTTTGAACCTTTGAATATGTGTGATGTATTTGGAATATTCACTGAGGTCAGAAAATTAATACAGGGCTTGGTTCAGTTTCAGAAGACAGGAGAGAGAATCGCTGTTATAAAAATTTAAAGAGAGAAGAAAAGAGCAGCAATTATAAAACTGGGACTCTGAAGGGGAGGGCTCAGTATTGAATGCAAAGAATAACACTGAAAACTTTAGAAAAGATTTTTTTTTTTTAAACCACTGCTGGGGAAGAATTGAAGCGTGAAGGTGAATATGACCAAAACACATTGTATAGAATTTTTAATAATTTTTCTTTTCAAAACATGTATATATAAAAAGTTTGAAAGGTACACAATTTGACTCAGTGATTTTGAAATCTTCCTTTTTTTTCGGATGGCACAGTTTCAGTACATATGGCAGCACACACCTTTCCACAGTACAGTTCTAGGTAATACAAAATCTTATTCAGGTAACTGGCACACACATGGCCCAAGTATATACCCACAGAGAATGCACTCATATACATAAAAAAAATAAGCAACTTCTTTATTTCTTCTCCTTTTCTCTCATACATCACATCCTGATCACATTTACCCCTCCCTCTTCCCTTAAAAATATAAGAAGAAGAACTGGCAGGTATGTTGGTGTTGGGTATTGATGTGGTTGGTGAGATTTTTAGTTTGATTCATCAGACATCTTTTAAATCTTTTCTTTGTTGCCCACATTGTAATGTTCCTCTCCCTAATGGTATAATACACTAATGGACAGCCATATATGTGCCCTTCACCCTTATGTGTTTGCATTACACCCTTGTGTGTTTGCATTACAGTTTCTTTATATGTTAGAAACTAACCCCGTTCTTCACATTTTCAGCTCACAATTGTCCTTTATATATGTGAAGATTTTACTTGGCTATTGATATAGAGGCAATAGAAGAAGGAAGGCAAAGTTAAGAAATAATCAAAGTGTTATTAATGTATTTATGTCCTAGACCAGGCCAAGCTGGTTCTCCAAATACTGTAAATTTTCTCCCCAGTGCCAAGAGATAGACAATCACTTTGTTTTCCTTATTTGCATGGCTCAAAAGAGTGTGAAGTACACTGAGCTGTCCTTTGATCTAGTTGTCATGTAGCTCTACAAATTTAAATAAATAAATACATAAAAATATGATTGTTCCAGTTACAAAATAGCCAGGCTATGAAATTGCAATGCCTGGCAGGTTTACTTTATTAAGGTAAAGTGGGACTTAGGCTGGAGACATGGTTTAGTTGGTAAAATTCTGGACCAGTAAGCATGGGGACTGCCCCAACCCACGGGACTTCAACATGGGAGACCACCTACGAGAGAGAATGAAGGGAAGGGAGACGCAAAGGAAGGCAGCAGGTCAAACGGGATTCTGATTGAGCTGCAGTTTTATTCCGATTCAAAACATGCTTATATAGTAGAATATGGGGAGGCGGCAATCTTCAAACACCTGCAGGAAGGTGGCCAGGGGAGCAGGATATTGGCAGGGTAAAAGGGTGACTGGTCCTGCTTCAGGGGAGAGTTGCTAGGTAACCTAACCATAGAATATTCTTGCTATTCTATTCTTTAGAGCTACCTTTAAGGGAGGACTGCTATGTAACCTAGCCACAGAATGTTCCTGTTATTCTATTCTTTAGAGTTACTTCTCTTTTACTGTGAAGCAAACCAGATCATCTCTTTTACTTTGGGAAAAACATCTATTCTACCTGGGAGAACATCTATTTTACTTGGGAGAATGTCTATTCTTCTTGGGAGAACATTGTGCTGGCTCAGTGGTTGGTTTCTCAGTCAGTTCCCACGGGAGCCTTTAGCTAGAGGCCTAGAGGCTCAAGCCAGGGTCTTGGTCCCTGACAGGGGACCTGATTTTAATCACCAGAAATTATATTTAAAACAAACATAGTTTAGCTTATGGTATGTTCTTAACAACATAGCACTACGCTGGAAGATATACTGGGCAGGCAGCCAGGCCAAATAAGAAACACTAAATATACAATCAAACAAACAAGCAAACAAATAAATAAATAAAACACAGGTACAAACAAAATTTCCATTGGGGGAAAAATCTTTATAAATTGTTCAATAAAAAGATTTCTGGCCTGTAATGATATGGGAGTGTCTTTCTGTAGGCTATGAAATAAAGGGACCTTTTCAGCCATGGCAGGCTCCATAGAACTAAACGGGAAATTGGAGCATAGATAGGGGAAGGAAGACAGAGTCATGGGCCACTTGGCAGAACAGATGAATGAAATGGATTGAATTAAGATGCAAGAGCTACCTAACAATATGCCTGAGAGTTAGACCAAGCAGGATGAAACTAATATAAATGTCTGTGTGTTTCGTTGGAACTTTGGAATTGCTGGTCCAGATAAGTGGTGGGGACAGGTCTGAACCATGGAGCTAGTCCAGGCCAGACACCTTTTACTACACTGTAATATGTATGCCCTAAACCAGACAGAATTAGCCATGATTTTTCTTCAAAATTATGATAGCAGTAAATGAAACGTAGCTGATTCTAACACTTTTCTAATTACTATTGCTGGAATGTGTTGTAAAAGGTAAAGTTACATACATCCTCACTTCATTTTCCATCGACTAGAGTCTGAACAGTTATGGTTTTTCAGTTTGGTGTATCCTACCAGCCAAATTTCTGTCCCCAATGGAACATATGCTGCCTTCTGATTCCTTTCCATGTTTCATTATAATGATGACCTTGTCACCATCTAAATACTGAGTCCCTTAAAATTAAAATAATTAATGGTTTGGTATGCAAGTTATTTATTCAGTCTGCAATTACAGAAAACTATAGTAAGAAAGCCAGATGAGACAATAAGGGACAACTCAACCTGACACTGTGTACAGCCTATGCAATAACTTGGGCATACTCTCTTTAGAAGGCTTGCAATCAACTTGGTGCGTTCACACACATTTGAAACAATACTTTGTTTCAAAATTCCTGTTTAGTACTTGCAGTATAATGTAACAACGTGGCTTTCTTTGAGTAGAACTACTATGAGCAGCGTTGTGCCCCATTGCTCTTTATCGCCTCATTCACAAAGCATTCATTACATCACATAGGTGAAGAAGTCCATGATTCTGGAGTCCTGTAAGACAATGTATCATGTAAAACCTATGAATAAATAGCAAATCTTTTTAAAGGTTGGTTTTCTGAGATATCCTGTATTCCCTCCTTGAAGATAATTTAGTAATGAACCAAATGTTTCACTGTGAAGGATGTTCAAGTAAGACTGTCAATATTATATATGTTAAATGTATTAATTAACCTTAAGCAATAGTAGATCATTGAAGAAATTCTAAGCAACAAATTTCTATTTTCACCACTTGAGTTATTTTTGATGACTGCAATAGAAACAATAGCAACTGGATGTGAATACAAGGCAAATTTATTTATTTGACAGTATTATTTTAACTACACAGGAAAATAACAGCAAAGACTGGGATCAAAATAATATTAATCATGGATGATGTTTAATTTAAAGGAATGATTAACTTTTTTATTTCTAAAGAGTAATGCATAAATATTTTCAACAAATATTATAAATATAAATATGTTTAGTAGTCAAAACATATTAAATTTACAGAAAAACTAAGAAAGTTATTCTATCTTGAATGAGTCATCAAATTCAGTCTAACACGCAATGTCATTTGACACCATTTTTGTGTTCACTATTTGGAAAATAGTACTACTTTTAAAATTTTTGATTTTTAAGATAATACTATGTGCTGAAAGTTAAAATACTGTAATGTTTTACATGTCAAACATTGTTCTATAATGATCTGTTATAAAAATAATATAGAATCAGTTAAATTACACCTTCTAGAGTCAGACACAGTTTAAGAAAATGATATGTATTACTGATCTGACCTATTTTCTCCTATTTCAAAATGCGGATAAATAAACAATAATAATGCTACTCTTCTAGACAGATAATGTTAGTGGATGAGAACAGTATAAAATAAGAGTAAATATAATTTAAGTGATAACTAGTAGTCCTTTAATGCCATTATTATAATTCATTTTTGTTTGCTTAAGTTCTCTCTCATTTCTTTAGAGACAGACTATCACTTGACAGTCTACTTGAACTGGAAACATACGCATCATGGGTTGTTGGTCTAGAACTCTTGAAAGTTCTGCCTCAAACTCACAAGCCCTGAGATGAGGCATAAACCTCATCTTTTTATAACTCATTCATGCAAATGTATTTTAGGTCTACCTCGCCATTGTTGAGACAGCTGTATGATTTTATTAAGTGTATTGCAAAATACAGATACATCCGACCACAAGATATTTGATTTATGTATTTTGTCTGTATGTGTCTTTTAATCTACAGAAATGTGTTCCCTTTCAGACAAGATGGCTGAAAACAGCAATCATCAAATTAAATGGTGTTTTCACTGTTTCTTTTGGTGTTATCCTATGTTGGAGTAATTTTCATTATCTGAGTATGGATCATTCTTGCATCTGCTGTGAGCTAGTGATTGATGCTCTTACATGAGATGCCTTACTTACCCTTGTCTCTAGGCTGTTAGGTAGGAGAATGTGGATGCTGGGCTATCTCTGTCTTAGCATCTAGAAAACTAAGTTGGGCTTCTCCTACTATGACATGAACCAGAGGAGTTATGAGGGAGAAAAAGCCATATGCACATCAACCACAGACCTCTTGTTTCCACCTCATTTGATAATAGGACATGGTCAGGATCTCATTCAAGTTAGTTCACAAAACAAGTAAGATGTGGTGGAATGAAGCTGTGGCCAGGTCTGAAACTCAGAATTCTAGTTTTCTTTTACATTTTCAAGATGAAAAATAGTACAAATGAATGCCAATTTCTATTTCTCAAAAAAATCTCAAATTTAATTTACAATAATTTTAAGCATGACTATCATGATAACTATCATGATAAAAATAATTTGTAATATATATATATAATAAAATGTTTGGATAAATTTCTTGATAAAGTTAAAATTTGTACAATTAAGACAGTTATCTTTGCTGCAAAAAGCCAACATATATAACATTCTTATGTAATTTTCAAATTGTTCTATTCAGTGATAGCTTTGGCCATATATATATATATTTAAAATCTATTGAATTTTTATAATTGAACTACATTTCATTGTTATTGCTTCCATTTTCTTACTCCTCAGCTGCAGTAATAAAATGTCTATACTTAATTTAAGTGCTGTGGACCATCATGCTAGTAACAGTATAATAGAAATCACAAATTAAGTAATGGGCTAGGGTGTGTGTGTGTGTGTGTGTGTGTGTGTAAAACATTTGTAGGTTGTCCATACTGATCATAAGTTATCTATCCAGTAGATTTAGCAGAGGTTTGTTTTTTTTTTTTTTTTTTTTTTTTTTTTTTTTTTTTTTTTTTTTTTTTTTTTTTTTTTTTTTTTTTTTTTTTTTTTTTTTAATCACCCTTTGTTTTATGCTTTCTATGATGCACTCTAGGCATCGTTAGCAATTAGATTGGCAGCAATATTCAAATGAATGCTATGCAATCTTCAACAATTAAACAGACTTTGGTTTCCACATGACACAGAAATTTGCTAAAAGTCTAATAATTGTATTTTGAATTTATTGTTTATTCAGTTAACCTAAAATTACTATATTTTTTAAATAACTATTTAATTATGTGAAAACTTTCACCTTCTTAAAGTGCTCAGCATGATTATGGATGTCATGTGCACAATATGTGCATGCAGGAATTCACATAGGTCAAATTAGGTGTTCAGTCAGCTGGAACAAAAGTTACAGATGGTTGTGGGCTGTCACATGGGTGATAAGAACAGAATTCAGGTCCTCTGCAGAAGCAGCTAATGCTTCTAATCATTGATCCATCTTTGTAGTCCCACAGCTTGATTTTTAAGTGATACAAAAATTTTATATTTACTTATGTTTATTTTATTTATATTTTAAAAGGCTAGCAAATGAAAAGTTAACATACTTCTAATGGAGTCTGTAAATATCAAAATCAGATTCATCTTCTTTGGTTTTATTGCATATATATGAAATAATAAAATGTAATATATAATATATATAAATTTTATACAAACACAACATTTCAAAAAGAGAGTTAAGTAATTTTCTTCTTTTAAACAATGTGTCACTATAATTCTTCTACTTTGCCAAAGGGGTTGAAATATCCTGAAATACTTCTTTCGAAGACTTGCACTGTCTTCTTTGCTTAAGACAGAGAATTCTGGACAGGCACAGGCATATACAGCAAGCAAAGGAATGAGGAATGAATAATCTAACCCAAATAACTCTGTCATTTCAGTTGTGACACAATAAAATTTTTAAGCATAATACTTCCATCCTGAAGCCAATGTAGACACTTATTTATGCCACAGAAAATAAGCAAATAGTCAAGACATCTGGCTCAGCATACTAGATGATCCATTTTATCTCTTTCTTAAAAATTTCATGGGTCACTGACCTTCTGGAGTCACTGTGGAGTGCAGTGAAATGTGGACAAACCTTATGTCTGACAAACATACTGTCAGGTTCTGATGCTAGAACACAAGGAAGTAGCTGTTACAAAGATTTTAGAGGACAAAATAAAAACTTGTGGTTGCTGCAAGTATTGTTGTAAGTGTAGACTTCTTTCAGAATTGTGATTGAAATAGCTTCTCAAGCAGAAGTATTGATGAATCCATTTCAGATGTGTTGTATTTGAAGATGGGAAATCTTCAAAGATTTACCTTATCTGGTAAGAAGTTGAGATCAGTCACAAACAGAGAAGATGAATTTAAAAATAATTATATTAGCATTTTAACATTTATAGAAATCCCTCAAAGTTATTTCATTTGGTCCTTTACTCATCTGATCTTGTAATGTCTTTCACATGTATTGAGCTTGTAATGTCTTTCACATGTATTGAGACTACTTTAAAATGTATTTTAATCTGTATTCCAGACTTCATCAGTTAACCTCTCCATTTACACAGACTTCTTTCCTTTCTTTTGCATGTCTTCATATAAATATCTGTGGCTTTTCAGTTAATATGTATAGGCATTTGTGCATGCCTTCCTTCCATCTAATAAAGCCCTGATTAAGTAAAATATCATCCCATCTATATTTGGTATTTGGACATGGGGATTTTCTAGAGAAATTAAAAGTAGAAAAAGAGTCATATCAAGAAGTTTTCATTAATTGACTGAAATAGAGGTTGCCAGCAGATGTATTCACCTATATGTTATTTGTTTTACTAACAGTTTAATCTCAGATCAGTGTAATTTGATGTTTGTGAGCTTTACTGTTACTTTGAGTAATTCACGCTCATGAAGATCAAATTAAATTCCCAGGTTAATACAATATTTTTTAATTGTAATTCTGTCTATTGATTCTTATGTGGAAATCCCCGGGAAGCCAAGTATGCAAAGTGAAGGAAAAGAAGTTGACTATAGAGAAAGAATAAGCATTTTTATCTTCCTTGGTTGTCATGTCTCACCTGGCCTTGTTCAAACAGCCCTGAATAGGGGAGTGAGAACTGAACAAAAACAGACACAGGAGAATCAAGTCAAGAGGGCTCTCAGTCACTGCTGTAGCCTCAAAGCCTTTTAGAGAGATGGTGTAGGGAAAAGACCTCCTCCTCTCATGGGCACAATGGCTCAAGGTATAAACAAGCATAAATACTTCCTTAATTCTCAAAACATCTAGTAGCCAAGGCTTTGGCCAAGCATTTTAGTATTTGGCCTCAAAGAGCAAATCATCTGGTTACCATGCCTTTGGCCAAGCATCCTATTATTTGGACTTGAGGAGCAGAAAAGCTTGAAATCTCTGACCTTTAGTCAAGCCACACTGTGGACTCCCACACTTGGTTAAGGGCAGATGAAGGACTGTTTATGTTTTCTTATATGTGCAAGTAGAATGTGCAATGCACATGGGAAGTTTAGAATGTGTTTATTTAACAAGTCATGATACCATCTTGAGGGTTACAATATACCTCTATTTACTTTTCAAGATTTGACATCCAGATAATTAAACCCATTATTTTTAAAGTGATCTAAAGTGTTCATAGGATCAAAACCAAACAAAAATCAAAGCCTAAAGAATATAGAAAACAGTAAGGGTGTGCTAAAGGCTCAGATGAATGGTTTTTAACATTGTTCTAATTACTGTTTTTGAAAACAGTTTAAAATATCAAGCATAATATTAAACAATACCTCAGTTCCTATATAATATACATAATTTCTTTATATACTACTGTTCATTTTATATTAAATTTCATTTACTACTCATTGATAATACTAACCTCATGTTATATTTGACATACTCTCCTAAGAGTTACATATTCAATGCTATTAATATTTCTGAGCAACACTCTATGAATACTATACTGACTTTAATTTTGATATAAATGGGCAATATTTGAAAAGCAAGCAACTTCAGTAACTTTGGGAAACTGAAAATAAATTATACAAAAGACAAACTTGAGTTCTGTAAAGGACACAGCAATAGTGACTAAATGCTTAGTCTCTATTCTATCATACTAGTAATTAGTGCTTCATCATTTATTATTTTTGAAACAGTCTCATTGTATAACCATAGCAGATCCAGAACTCACTATATAGACCATACTGGCCTCAAATTTATAGAAATATATTTTCCTTGCCTCCTGAAAGCTGAGATCAAAGACCCACCATGCCTAACTATACACCACAATGTTTATTTTTCATTTTTAACTTTTACTCTTCTCTCATACATTCTATCCCAAGATTGCTATTTCCAGTCTCTCCCTCTACCTCTCTTCTTCTCCAGATTAAATCCTCTGTTTCAACAAAACAAAACAACAGCAACAACAAAATCCCACCCAGATAGCATAGGTCTATTCACCAAACATGGCTTAACAAGATACAATAAGACTATATCAATACAATAATACTTATATCAAGTACAAATAATACAAAGATACAATAATACTTATATCAAGGCTCAAAAGGCAACCCAGTAGGAGTCAAAAGGTCCCAAGCACAGGAAAAAGAGTTAGAGTACACCCACTCCTATTGTTAGAAGTCCCATAAGAACACCAAGCTACATAACCCTAAGGTATATTCAAACAAACGACCTAGCTCAGGCCCACACAGGGTTTGAGTGTCTTAGTTTCTGTGAGCCCTATAAACCCTGCTTAGTTGATTCTGTGGGCTATGTTCTTCTGATTTCCTAGACTCCTCTGGTCCTACAATCCTTCCCTCCTTCTATGGCTTTTCCCTGGCTCTGCCCCTCTAGTGCCACTCATGATATTTCCTGTCTCCATCCCAACCTGCTCCCAGACTCACCTCCAACAAAATATCTTTTTACCCCTTTCCAGGAAAATACATGTCTCCCTGCTTGAGGCCTCCTCATTATTTACCTTCTTGGGGCTGTCAATGGTGGCATGATTATCCTTCCATTGATAGCTAATGTCAACTTATAATTGAGTACACATATTTGTCTTTCTGGGTCACTCAGAAATCTCACTCAGGAGGATTTTTTTTTTCCTCATTCCAACCATTTGCCTGAAAATTTCATGATGCCATTGTTTTCAATAGCTGAGTAATGCCCCATAGTGTAACTGCACCACATAATTTTTACCCATTTCTTGTTGAAGAATATCTATGTTGTTAACACATGTGGGAACAGATCATAAATACCAGTAACCGCTAGAGTATATTTAACAGGATTGTGACATGGATGCCTGTGGAAATGTGTGAAAGAGAAGAAGAAGAGGAGAAGGCAGAGGGGGAACGGGGAAGGAGGAAGGGGAGGGGAAAGGAGAAGAAGAGAAAACAACAAGGCATTGTTTTTGTTTATAAGGGTCCAAGTCCATTGTGGCCTGTGGAGTTTACATAGTCTTCCCTGCTCATGCATATGGATTAAAGGGGCGTGCCACTGCATGCAGCATGTCTGGACACCATGCTGGAATACTGCTTTTACCACATACCAGAAATCCTAACATATGTTGTTTTCAGTTTCTAATTATTATAAATAAAGCTTAAACAAATATGACATATACCATATTTTCAAATGACTATCTTGATATGGAGTTACTGTTTTCTGCTCAATTGTCATAGTATTAAACAGACCCTAATGACCTATCATTACACCGATAGATCCATAGGTTTTGCATCCTCCAATTGTCATTGCAGAAGATGATTATTCTTTTAGAGAGTGGCAATTAACATAATTAGTGTAGGACTGGAGAAAGAGACTGTAGAATACTCAGGCCCAAATGACCTATCTGCATCACATCTCCCTTTACACAAGACTCGGGGATCATCAAAGATGAGGAACAAAAAAATATAAGAAGCAGATGTTGTGAATGACTACATGAAAGTAGTGTTTTCTGGCGATGACATCATATGTCTGGACAGCTGGACATATGAGTTCAGAATATTTGAAGTATGAAGCACAAAACCTATATAGACTTAAGCCAGCCATATCTTGCAATTAAAAAGGGAGGTGAATGATAATTCCCACCATTACAGCAGGCATTTCTTTTTTTATTGTGAATGAAGTCTCATTTTTTAATCCATGTATCCCCTTGTTCAAACTCTCTTCCCTCTCCTGCCCCTCCCAGTTACTCTCTCTTCTTCCCATCTCCTTATCTCTTCCCCAGCAAGGGCAGGAGGTGCCAAAGTCCCAAGATGTCTTAGTTCAGCATCCACTCCAGGCAGATCTGATTTCCTCACCCCAACATCAAGACTGGATCAGGTGTTCCTCTGGAGGGAGTGGGCTCCAAGGATGGCAGAGATTCCAGCCAGGAGACATAATTAGATAACTAGGTAATAGCAAACAAATAAATTATGTGTATGTTTTCATAATATATTTATCATGAGAGATTTACATTTAAAATAATATGGCTTATTGGAATGTAATTTAGAAATGAATAAATTAAATTGGTGTCTTTTTTATATAACAGAATATATTAATTCAGATGTTACAATTTTCTGTGGTGGGATATGATATCTTTAGACACCTGTGTTTTTCATACTGAAATCAACATTAGAAATTTGAAACCTTTCCTAAAGCAATCTTTTGTTGAATTTAGTTGCTTAATGTATAGATGAGTTTCTTAATCCTTTTTAAGACTTAAAAATTTAAGCATAGTTGGCTTAGATGTTCTTACTCACATAACTAAAATATAATCAGTTTTATTAAAGTTGTCTCTAGTTAATTTTCTTTGAACATATTATACTTTCAAATAAACAAACTTTTACATAAATTGTGATAAACATAAATCAAGTGTAGTGTATATTATATGAATTAAATTTATATGACTATATATGCAATATAATCTTGGGAATAAAATCAATAATATTTTAATTTACTGCATATGTGACAATATAAATTATAGAAGCTAATAATTATGTCATAGGTTTTATGAGTAATTTTGCATCCAAAATTCTGTTAATATTATAATATACAGCTCTCCTTGAACATAATGTTGCAACACTTTTCTCAAATTTTTTCAAGACATTTGTCAATATCTGTTAATTTAGCAGCCAGAAAATATACTTTAGGGTGACGTACATTTTGTAATAAAGTATATTTTTCTTTTTTAAGGATCCCATGCTACTTTATTTCAGCATACTACTTCTCTTTAGGCCCAGATAATGTTGCTGGTCAATATCTGTTTAAGTCTGGCATAGAAAACTAAGCTTCTTAAGGTTTAAATCATAATACCTTTGGAAAATTGTTTTCAAAGGAAAATGTATTTTAAGTAAACTTCTAGACTCTACACTTAATGACAAAAACTGTATTCCTCCTTTGATATGCGAAGACATGAGATTAAGGAGTCTAGGTCCATCTCCATTGCAATAAAAGTTCAAAGTGAACTTTACTGCATGAAGCCCTGTTAAAAAATGAAGACAGAATGACTGAGCAGGAAATATGCTATGGGGATTTAAACTCACTTGTTGGTTACTTTTCTGTTGCCATGAGAAAATAGCATGAGCAAAGCAACTTAAGGAAGAGAGTATTGACCTAGAGTTGCAGAATGTTTTAGTTCCTAAAAATTGGGAGGATATCATAGTGTCAGGAGATGGAAGATGGATGCTCACATTTTATACCAATACAGGAAGCAAACAGAGATCCAAAAGTGGAACAAGGCTATCAAACTCCAAATTCCCAATGGCATACTTTCTCCAGCAAGGCTCTACCTTCTAAACGTTCCAAAAATTCCCCAAACAATAAAATCAATTAGAGCCCAATTGTTCAAATGCATAATCCTATGGATGATAGTTCTTTTTTCAGAATATGTTTTCTAATAAGCTACCAATGTAGCTATGATATTTAATGTTGGAAAAAAATGAACTAAGATATTCTTTGTTCTAACAGAGGCATTTACTAGACCAACTATAGAAAACATGAAATGTTTGAATCTATTTTCATTGATTCAAAATTAAAAAGAATGATATGAAGTGACTTAGGTGGGATTTGTGTACATCATAAGCATATATAAGACCTACATAAGCCCAGGCTAGAAGCCCCAAGTATTAAAAATAACCTATGAGAAGAGCTGTGTTTCATTTGCCTGAAAGGAAACAATGGCTTCTTTGGGAAAGGAACCTACTTTGTGTCTTGTGGTACAGACTGTTGACTATAAACCTAAAATGTCTTTTATACAGATAACCTTGAAAGCATACTGAAGAAAACAATGTCTTTCTTTTGAAGATCAGTGGGAACACTGGGAATTCTTAAAAGGTTGCTTTCAAACATTAACCACCCAGGCTTCTAGAAATACCTTTAGTTTCTCTAACTCAACAGAAACTATAGCAAAATCTGCCTCCCCCCCCCCAATAAAAAAGGCCTTAAGTTAAGCTCATACTAACAGGACTCCAAAAAGTAGGAGGAGGCCAACTTTCAGAATAGGCTTCAATTCTCTTCTCTGTAGTGGGTTAGAAAAACATTGGTGCTAAGGAAACCTCCAAGAACACATTAGATGTCCCAGGCTAGGACTTCAAGCAATAGAGAAGAGAGTGCCTAAATATGACTTCTCCTATATCAAATTATATCAAATAAATGACCACCCTAATTGTCATTATAGATCCTTCATCCAGCAATGGATAGAGGTAGAAGCAGTGATCCATAGCTGAGTTCCAGACTGAGCTCAAGGTCTAGCTGAAGAGAGAGAAAGGAGAGAGTTTATGAGCAAAAGGATCAGGATCATGAAAAGACCCTGAGAGGGGTGACCTGAGCTATTGGGAGCTCATTGACTCTAAAATAACACATGAGGAACCTTCATGGAAAGGAACTAAACCCTCAAAACATAAACACAGTCAAATGGTGTGGGCAGTTTGTGGAGCCTCTTGCAGTAGGGTCTGACTATGTTCGTAGTACATGAACTGACATCTCAGAGCCCATTCTCTATAAAGGAACACCTAACTCAGCCTTGAGAAAGGGATGAGGGACTTGGACCTTCCTCAACTGGATATACCAGACTGAACTGACCCACCTTGGGACCTCCTTGGGGAATGGAAGAGGGGATGGGATGGGGAAACTGAGGGAGGACTGGGAGGGACTAGGAGGAGGGAAGGGGGAGAGAGCAGTGGTAGATATGGAAAAAACTTTTTAAATGAAAAATTAGAAAAGAATAAAGAATAAATACCATTTATTAAAAAATGGAGAAAAAGAAAAAGAAAATTTACTGTAATATAAATGCCTACCATATAAAGCCATGTTACTTTATGTTTTCTCCTTCTTAGACATTAGTCTAAACTTATTTTCTGCCCTGACCTAAGCTATGGGAAGGAAGTTAAAGGTAAATCTCTTCTTCAATTATTGTTATTTCATCAGAAAACAAAGCTTTACAAATACTGTCTGAAACCAATGTGGTATTTTCTCAAACATTTGAAACTGTCTTTTGGCCTGGCATAGATAAAAGTGTGATAAAAGTGTCTGTGTGTGTGCCTGTATACATTTGTCCTTTTCTTTTGACAATTTTCTGATAATTTCATTGTCTTCTTTATTGATTGGATTGATTAGATGTTTGCCATTCATTTTTAAGGCTCTACATATAGCACACATTAGTACCACATTGAAATTTTTTTCTCATTCTGTGGATTATTTCTGAATAAATTATTCACTTTGATTTGCAGAAGCTTTATGGTTTCACATAATCACGTTTGTCATCTCTCAGAATTATTACCTGATCTATTAGGGAAAACAACCCATCAATGTCTTTATGTAGAGATAGGCTGAAATGCTAGACACATAGAGATTGTCTTGCAATCAGCGGAAGTCATTTTTCTGCTCACTGGTCCTCAGTTCTCTTTTATTACAAGCTATAACATTTCAATGCTATTTTAGTTCAAAAGGCCGCCTTAGTAGCAGAGAGTTTAATAGATAATGGGAACACAAACAAAACTACTTTAGTAGGTATTAAAAATTTATAAATAATGCTTATATTTGTGATAGACTTTATGTATAAATAAATCTATAGAATAAAAATATGAATTTATTCACTACATGTTTTTAAGTTGATCCTTAATATTGTAATTTTAGATGTTTGACTATCCCTTTGCCACATACTAGTTAAAACTCACAAATAAAATAAAAACTTGAAAATACTTTTGATGCCCTTGGAACATAGTTGTAAGAGAAGACATTTTCCCTTCATAATACACTCACAATTTAGCAACTAGGAACAGATGACATTGTTTAGGTATCACAGAATTATATCTAAAATGGCATTCAGTTTTCACATCTGAAATTGCTTAAAATAAGTATTTATGGAAAATTAATAAATGTTTAGATTTTAGACAAATATTACATTTATGCATTTATGTTCATGGATATACAAGTTATTGTCTTTAATATTCTTCTGAATATTAGCTATCTGGTTTCTTATTTGTACAGCATGACAGTTGGGATAATGTAAACGAGAAATATTCAAATTTAAGATACCAATCACTGTATGAGATCAGCTGGTTTTTCCAAAACAATATCAACTATAAACTTCTTATTTTTATCACAGTGTGATCAAGTAGTGAGTTTTTTTTTCATGGTCAAAGTGTTAAATTGACTTGTTCCAAAGCCATCAGCCTAGATAATGAAAAATGTTTTCTAGTCAAAATCTGTGCCAGTATGTTGCAAATAGGCTTCATAAGGCTGTGTGGCTTTGACGCAGGTGAGAAGCATTGCTTTTCTTACAAGTTTTTATTCATCTGGGAAATGCAGAACTCTGTTTTTGCCATACAAAGATAAAATAAGATTGTTTTAGTTAATTATACATATTAAAATGGTAAAATATTATAGAAGTATGTCCTGCTGTGTCTATGTTTATTAAAAGTTTTAAGTTATTGTCATGTTTGATTCAGCTTCTGCTATTACATGGAAATCTGTGTAGAAAATACAAATACGTTATTTGTATCCTGAGCTAAAGAGTAAATCACCTTTGATTATATCTCTTAAATTATATTTTACTATAATGTTAAATATTTTCATATGGTAAAGCATTTAAAACACATTCTATTTTTCACTGCTCTGTGGATTCTAGAAAAAATAAAATTACATATTCTTTTTTAATGTGTTGTTACTAATTATGAGAAAATAAATTTTAGTAAAAATAAAATACTGTGTAAACATGGTGTGGAGAGCATGAAAAACATGATTATGATTTTTTTCTTCTAAATATTTGGCTTAAAATTTTATTGGGGGTTGCAGTTTTTCTGCCATACCTTATCTAAATACAACAATTTAATCTCACAATGCCAAATAGCTTTGCAATTAAGGTTTAAATTCATAATAAAAAAGGAAAAGAAAGAAAAAATGGCAGATTATAAAGGAGTAGTTTGAAAACATGAAAAGAATTAGAGACAGATTATACATCATAGTGAATCCATAGTTTAATTCTTTCTATCACGGCTGCTTTCTAGTCAAAAGTTATATCATTAAACATAAGAGATTAATTTAGTGTATCATATAGTCATAAAGTCATATGCAAATTAAGACTGAAAATACAGTAAGAGATATATTGAAGTCATATTTGAGAAAGAGTGATTATTAGATTTCTAAAGTATTCCTTTTAGCAGCACGCTGCTCTAAATGTAACAAATTCAGCGTCACACAGATCATCTGATTTTCATGGGTTTTGAAGGCCTGAATATTATAATTTATAAATGCACAATAGTATGTGTATATACATATGTATAATTTCTTTTTAAAATATTTTATTTTTATGAATTTTAGTTTGTGTAGCACATATGGGTTTAAGTCATATGTGTACAAGTACACCTGTAGGTCAGAATACTGTAGCAGATCTTCTGAAACCTAAATTACAGATTTTTGTGAAATGTTCACTGTAAGTCCCAGGAACTGAACTTAGGTCCTCTGGAAGAGTAGCAATTTAACTGTTAAGTAGCTCTTGACAGTTTGAACCAACTCTGTAGCCTGAGAATTGCTTTCAATTTTATTCATTTGACTTATTTGATATTGCTATCTACAAAGAACAACATCTTTTTTCAAGACTAATCCACAAAATTGGAGTTATTTACAGTGTTTTACTTGAGACCAATCTTAGTTTGATTCATACATCATTTGGTTCCCTAATCTGTGAAGTAAGAATTAAATTAGTTGCTAAATTACTACCTAAAACTTAAAAGACTAGTATAAATATTAAGAGAAGAGCTTAGGAAGTAAAATGCTTGCTGCACATTCATGACA
The DNA here is from genome assembly GCA_004025045.1 of Sigmodon hispidus. NCBI lineage: Eukaryota > Metazoa > Chordata > Mammalia > Rodentia > Cricetidae > Sigmodon > Sigmodon hispidus. The sequence goes on from PVIH01007008.1 coordinate 45,804, forward strand.
ACCTCATATTGGACATTCAGAACTCATACAAAAGCTAGAGAGAGGCACAGACCTCTTATTCCAGAACTGAAAAGGCAGACAAAGGCAATCACCAAGAGATTACTTGCCAGCCATTATAGAGGAATTGCTGAGCCCTTGTTTATTATGTGACCTCATCTGACAATAATAAAGTGGAGAGTCTAGAGAGATGCCTCAGCAATAAAGATCACTTGCACAAGACCTAGGTTCAGTTCCTAGCCTCCACATGACAGGTCTCATGGTTATATATGTTTATAGAATGGATATATATGTTTATAGCTACTTAATTAAGACTTAATCATTGTTTTAGTTTTACAGGACCCCACAGAGATACCGTCTCCCACAGGCCAGCATGAAGCAACTGTATGAGAGAACTACGTCCCTTTCCCGATGAGTTGGTCATTCAAGGGAGGGCAATGGTCAATTATCATTTTGGTACAATGGTTATAAGTTAATCTTGGGTACAAGATAAAATGATATTATAGATAAAAACAAGAGAGAGAAAGAAAAGGGAATAGATAAGAGATCATTATACTTGCAAACAACTATTAACCAAAAGATAAATAAAAAATAAATTGACATGGTATGAATGTTATGTTAGATTGGATAATATGTATATTGATACAAAGTTAAACATGGTACAAATGTTTGTATATTGACACAAATGGGAAATTAATCTATATGTCTGATTGAGATAATATACATTGATATAAAGTTGAATATATAATTGCTCTATTTTGCACATGTCTACCTCTGTCTAAAATACTTTGCACATTGATGTATATTAAATACATTGTCATTTCCATAATACAATTTCTACCACAATTATTTATAATAGTCATAACATTTGTTATAATATACACACGAGTTGTTTTATATAAATCTGTTTAGATAAATTTTTATATATAAGATATATAGTTAAGATATTGTTGTCATTTTATACAAAATGTATATTTTAGTCAATATTCATAAGATTGTTATACTTGAAATTATTTGGAGGAGCTATACACTCATTTTTAAAATGCCTATTTTTACAATGTTAGCTTCACTTTCTTGGTTAATTGATATTACAGATTATGGTTACTCAGGTTTGCCACCTAACAGTCAAAATACTCAGGCTTTTCAGAAAAATGTTAAAATACACCCAATAGATAAGTATCTTCAACCACTTCATAGACCAAAAAATATGACATTCAAAATTTTGTTATCTCAAATTTGGCCTTAAGAGACATGACAACTCCTGGCATCACTATTCCTTTCTCAAGGTGGTGTTGAGCATCACAGACAACTTACAAAGAGATTGTCTTGTTTGACAAATAATGGCCTGAGGGGCAAAAGACTACACTTGCCCCTACTGCTGTCAACGTGCTCACTGTCCAAAATAAACCTACAAAATAAAAAATAAAGACTGTCAAAGCCTGCCTAGCCAAGATAAGACAGTTCTACCAAAAAATACCCTGCTTTTATAGAGACTTGTCAGATATCATAGGCCAGTAGCCACAAAGATAGATGCTCCCGTTATACAGAAAAGTAGTAGATGACTGTACAAATAGTTAACTGTCGTTGTCTTCTCCTAAATTCTAAAAGTTACTTCATGCTTCCAACTTTCGGTATATATTTTCCTTCTCAGGTCTTGACGGTGTTAAAGATTAGATAATTAAAGTTGTTATTACTTCACATTTCAACAAAGACACTCAAGTGTTAAAACTCTATTGTTTAAGATAAACAGCCTTAAAACAATCCCTATACATTTTCTCATATCAACATTTTAGATATTAAATTGCACTTTATAGTTGTTATTTGTTAACAGTAGTTTGACCTCACTTATGTTAGTACCTTTCTCTTTCCCAGACACTGTCTTATAATGATCCCTATAATCTATAGTTTTATACCTAGTTTAAAACCTTCCTATTTAGACAAAACGGAGATGTAGCGGGAAATCAGGAACTATATATGTGAACGGATTGCTGCAGAGGGCTGGAGCTGAGCGGGACGTGGTCAACTGGAAGTAGACCTTCCAGGGAGAGAACCAGGACAGGAAGCCGGATTCTCTCGTGCAGGGACAGGACCTCTCTCGAGAGTTCCAGACCGGTTGCGCGGGTTTTCCGACTGATGACTCAGCTTCTGCTCTGTTCACGGTTCGTGCTGGCGACGCAGACTTTCGGAGGTGCGGTGTGTGGGTGAGGAGCTTTCGTTAGAAAAGTTCTGGTGCTTTGCCTTCCTTGGTAGAAACTTTTTTTAATTCTAAAATTAGTCTGATTGTTTCTCCTTTTTTTTTCTGTATACTTTATTATTATTATTATTATTATTATGAACAAAGAAGTCACACTTTCTATCCCTATATATCATTATTCAAGGTCCCTTCCCCCTCCCGCCACATCAGGTCATTTTTTTCTTCTCCACAACTCCCCATACCCTCCCTGGTCAGGCAGCAGACAATCCCATGGTCCCACTGACCCAATATTGCTTAGTTCAGTCTCCACTCCTGGCAGATCTAGTTTTTTCCCCCCTCCCTCAAGAGTGAGTCAGGTGTTCCTTTAGGTGGAGTGGGATCTGAAGAGTCAGTCCAGGGTGTTTCTGATCCCAAGCTGTTCAGTGGTTGTGGTTTGCAGCTTGGGCATGCTTTGCTTTTTTCTTGTTTGTTTGTTTAAGAGACCACTAATGAGTGAGTACATCTCCTGCTTATCTTTCTGAGTTTGTGATACCTCACTCAGGAGAATATTCTCCAAGTCCATCCATTTGCCTGCAAATTTTAGGATATCATTTTTTCTTACTGCTGAGTAGTGCTCCATTGTGTAGATGTACCACAGTTTGTTAATCCATTCTTCAGTTGAGGGACATCTAGATTTTTTCCAGGTTCTTTCTATTACAAATAATGCTGCTATGAATATAGTTGAGCTAATGCCTTTGGAGTATGACTGTGCATCATTAGGGTATACACCCAGAAGTGATATTGCTGGGTCTTTGGGGAGATTGATACTCAATTTTCTGAGAAATCACCATATTGCGTTCCAAAGTGGCTGAACAAGCTTACACTCCCACCAACAATGGAGGAGTGTTCCCCTTGATCCGCATCCTCTCCAACATAGGCTGTCATCTGTGCCTTTTATCTTAGCCAATCTAACAGGTGTTAGGTGGTATCTCAAAGTTGTTTTTTTTTTTTTTTTTTTTTTAGGATAAAAAAAACATGATTGTAACAAAATTTATAAGTAAAACAGTAACATAATCATATGTTAATCATTATTACAGATATCTTAAAATATAGAGTATAGTATAAAATTATAGGTAGAGGTGCTACATAATGCATTTTTATAGTACATATGTAGCCTAACACTCATGAGATAAAGATGATGCACACACATGCATATGACTCTCAGTAACATCATCTGATATTTTCCAACATTGTTAAATGTTGAGAAAGTCTCCTTTTCATGTGTCACTGATCTGTAGAACATATTTATCAACATTTCATCACTGTGCTACTTTGGAGAAACTTGGTCTTGTTAGGTACTGTATATATGCACTTGTTTTGTATACCAAGAGTCACTGAATATTATAAGCTCTTTTCACTTTTAATTAACATCAACAGATGCAAAAACATTTAAGAATAATTAATTTTCAATAGGTTACAGATAATGATTTTTATATGTTAGTCAGCACTTTATCAATGAGCCTTTTTTCTCTCTTCATTCTTGTACATCTGTATTGATATTGCTGTATAGCATGCTTGTCTACAACAACTAATAGAGTTGAGCAATTATTCAGAATGTTAGCAGCAAGTATATGCAGTCTTCAATGTACCTAATGCTGCTTTTGTTCTCTGTCTTTCACTTAATGTGTTGAGTTCTTTAAATACTCTAAAAACAGTAAAAATATAAAAATGAGATTTTTTTCCCCCTTGATTCTTGCTTTTTACTTTTTAATGCTTTCTTATTAAAGAAAACTTTAATATTAAAGTTAATAAGAAAATTATTTCTTGTTCATAGGACTTCAGTATCATGATTGTGTATGTTAGCTAACACTGGTCATTTTGCAAGGGAACTCACTCTGACATTATCATCACAAATACCAAGCAAGGATTTTTTTATTTCTTATATCTCTTTGATTTTCTAAATTCTTGCTTTGGAGAAAATAATTTTGATAGGATCCTACTGAAGCTTCGAAATGCCAGCTGGTCTATTATTAGGATTGTTAGACTTATTAGTTCACATATTCACTATTAGCTGTAAGTATATATTTAAGTGTGGGGTCTCTCTTTGTACTTATATAACAATATGCTGTCTCTAGTCATCAGTTGTGATGATTCATGAGAAAACACCTTAACTTTTACAAAGATTACCAAAAAACATCATAGGTCATATGACATTTCTGAAACTCATCTTTTGTCCTATAAAAATACTAAAATATTTTTTAAAATAGTATAAACAGTTTAACCATATATAATACTCAATTTATACTGTTGGTTGGAAAACAAATTATAGATAGATAATTAAAATATTAATTTCACAATATATTAAGTTTTGTCATAAGTGAGGTGATGAATTTTTGTGAAGGCCTATGTCATAGATTAGTTTGTGATATAAACTAAGCAATATCAAAAGTATGTGATTTAATGTTTGCTTAAGAGATGGTCATGTTTTTTGCTGTTGACATATTTGAACTACAAATAAATCATTTTTCTCATCTTATATATTTCTATTTGCATTTTGCAACTGAAGTATGTAAAATGAATTCTATGGCTTATAACTAATACATAAAATATTGTAATTTTCAGATTCTAACATAGTGAAATATTTGAGAGGAACATTATAATAGGTCAATAAAATAAAAAAATGTGAATAGCTATTGGATTGAAGGTAAGAAGGAAAAGCTATCAAGTAACTTCAAATGGTAAAACACATGTTTATTAGGTATAATTGCCTGTATTTTAGGTACATTTTATGCACATTAGTGAAAAAAATTACAAGTGAAATATGTATGAAGGATTTTAGTAAAAAGCATTATTTATGCATGCAGTGGAATATAATGTTAAAATCAACAAATAAGTGATTTATTGTTTTTTTGAAGCTTACAAATTCATAATGAAATATTGATTCATGTACATTAATAGTCATATAAAATGTCAACTAAAGATCAATAAAACTACCCTCTCTTTCTTTTGTGACTCTATTTTTTCATCACTTTTTCACAAGTAAATGAAACCAGTTGAATTGTTATACACTTGTAACCATAGCTTGTATGAGGTACAAACAGATTACAGAGGCTCAATATTATTATCTTTGGCTATATAGTGAAGTAAAAGTAACTTAAGATTCATGAGACCTTCTCTCAACACAAATAAGCAAATATTTTTTTAAAAAAGATACATTATATTCTAAGCTAAATGTTATTTGTGTAATCATCTGCAGCCATCTACAATAATAATGTAAATATAAATTTAGACATAAATATCTCAAACATGACTGCACAGGTCCTTAATTTGATACATAAAAAGTACATTTGACTTGAATAAACAAAAAGATGGTTTGTGTATGAAAGTAAGGTGGGTGTGGAAATACACATTGGAATTGGTTTTCAGTTAAGTATTTACAGTTTGCTGAAACATAACTATTGAGCAGAGAAATGACTTCTGTGCTGCAGGTTTTGAGTTGGTATGTAAGTGTAAAAATAAGAAACCCATGGATTGCATTTGTAGTCAGTGTAATTCTTAGGGGCTAAACCCCTCTGGGACATTTATAAAATTAAAAACTAGTGTATTTTAAATAGAAAAAAAGTCTTTTTATAAAGTACTACTAGCTCAGCAACATTTTAATTTCCATGTTTAATACCAGGGCTTACTTCTCAACCCTGACAATTCTCCACAGAATGGCAGTCACTTTAGAATTCCATTTCTCTTCATCAGCTTGCTTCTACTGCATAAAGGCCAAGAGCACTAAGAAAAGCACAATGGGAACTGAGTATTTTTGTGTTGACACCCTTTTTCTATTGCTTTTACTTATTTTGCAAACTTTCTACATCTCCCTTGGAGGGTAAACACTCAGAAAACAAACTCTACAAAGACCTACTTAGGCTATTTTTCATTATAGTTATCCTGAGGAAATAAAACATACAGATGACTAACTTGGTAAATAAGAGAAAGTGCTGGTTTTAGGAAAAAAAATATATTATTAAAATCTCTGAGAAATGTTTTAGTCTGCCATAAAGACATTTCATTGTTTATGGAAGGGAATTACAGTACTTCCCCAGTGTTACTACATTGTCAGTCAATGTTACCTTGTTGTGAGTTCTGGAGCCCTGTTAGCTCAATCACTTCTGCAACATTTACTGTGGTAGCAGGGAGGACATGAAGCCTATTTACATATAGATTCTTCATACTTTATATCACTATTTTTTTTTCCTCTACTGGAGCTAATTTTATCTAATCAGTGCTAAATTCAGAGGGTCTAAAGTGGGTCCTTCTCTCCATTCTATTACTGTGGTTAAGAGGGCCAGGAAGTTGTTTTCAATATCTTACTGAGATTAATATGTCTGGTTTATTTTACTATTTTTATTTTTAAAAACAAAAGTCTAATTTCTAGTCAGGATATCATCATGACATTTGGAATCTTTTAACTCCAGTGGGATCACTTAATTACTGTATGTCATGTCCCTGCCAGGACTAATAAAGGTCACTTACCAAAAATCCAATTAAAATTTAAACTTCATGTTAATAATCTGTTACAAAGAAACCCCAACATTTTAAAAGTTACTTTTGTCAAGTCAGGTAGCAGAACATCCAGATAATTAACAAGCAGAAAATACACACCTTCAATTAATGAGACTTTCTTTTCCTTTTGGCTCCCTGAGCCTTCCCCATGACACCTCACTTAATTGCACCCCCTTTGTGAACCAACAGAGACAATGAATTAGAATTAAGAAAGAACTTTTCTCATTCTCTCAATGTGAACAATGCCTTATGGAATTTGAATGTGATTCATCACAATACTTTCTTCATTGAAGGCTACTTAAGTAGGAAAGAAGTAGATCCAAAAGTAAATGAATATAAGGTCCTCATTTAACTTCCTAAATAAAACACTGGGAAAGAATGAAACAATATACTTAGGGAATTTTTTTTTTCTGAAAAGTTAGTGTAGATGTTTCTTTAGCAAAAGGTATAGTCCTTGGTGTATTAGTCAGGTAGAGTTGTTTAGAATTTGTAGAATCACATAATTTATAGAATAGATTTCTTTCTCTTCCTCTTTCTCTTCCTCCCCTCCCGCCCCCGTATATATGTTTGATTTGTATGGAATTTATTGGAACAACTTACAGATTGCAGTTCAACTAATACAATGACTAGCAGTGAACAGAAAGTCCAAGAATCTAGTAGTTCCTCAGTCCTACATGGCTGGTTGTTTCAGGTGGTCTTCTCTATATGCTGGCATTCCAAAGATTAGGCTCCAGTGCCAGTAAAGGAATGACAGTGCTGTCAATGTAAGAGCATGTTGACAAAGAAAACAATGGACACTTCCTCTTCTTTCATTGTCCTTACTAAGGCTTCTGGCACAAGGTGTGGCCGACATTGTGCATCTTCTTTTCTCAATCTCCAGATCAAAGGTATGTATCATTCTATCTCAATATCTAGATCAAAGGTAGGTTGTCTTTCTTCTTGCCTAGTTCATTCTAGATATAGTCATGTAGACAAGCAAGAAAAACTATTATAACAGACAACTCTGAAGGAAATGTAAAATAAATGATGTTAGATGAAAGAGAACTACAAATAATGTTATGTGTAGTGATAGTTGGAAATGAACATTTTGTTCATTATCAGTTTTCAAAGAGTAAACATTGAAGTTTCTCCCCTTTCTTAATAAGACTATGGCACAGTTCTCACAGTTCTAAATAAACATTTCTTTTTCAATATTTTTTCACGTATAAACTAACATTAGCTTTGCCATTTATCTCACATTTTCTAGACATAATCTTGGCTACTGATTGCAGATCATTGATCTCTCAATAGTAGTCATCCAAAATTATTCACCCAGGAAAGAATCTGCATTGCTAAATTAACTGTGGAAAAAGCAACTATGCTCCATATCAATGCAAATTACAAACTCTTATGTTTAAGGTGCTAAAAGATATTTTATTCTTGACCTAAATGACAAATTATGGCCAAGAAACATAGTTCTAGGTCATTCTCAAATTCCATGTTCTAATATAGTAATAGTCTTGAAGATTTTAATATTATTAGAACAAATGAAGTCATAAATTAGTTAATATTGTTAAAAATATCATTCTAAAAAATTAGCTGGATCTCACTCATCTCTCCCCTAAATGCAGATCAATAGAGAAAAACCCTGCAGGCTAGAACTCTCCAGTAAAATCCACTTTGCTGGACACTCCCATCTACAAATCCAACCCCAACCTTCAACAACACCAAGCAACCTCAGTGGCTATCTGTGGCCCAGAGTTCCTCAGCATCAATTGGATCAAGAGGGATATCTGTGACCTACAATTCACCAGCACCTATTGAATCAAGAGTCCCTGTGGGATCAAGAGCTCCTTCTGCATCAAAATCTCATCTTGGACCTAGATTGGACCCCTAAGCCAAAGTACCAGCCAGCTCTTATTACACCAAGAACAGCTCCATGTGACACAGAATATACTACCTTCAAGTAGAACAAGAGATGTTTCCTGAAACATAAGTACAACCAGAACAGGTTGTACCAATATCAGCTCCCTTAGATATAGACTAAACCTGCAATGATCCCAGGAATAAAAAGGCAGATATTATTGCAAGATTACCTATAAAAACATAAAGACCAATATGGTGCTACTGGAATCTGGTGATTCTACAACAATAATATCTGATCATGACAATGTAGAGAAGGCAGAAGGAAACAAACTTAAAACAACTTCATGAAGATAGAAAATGCCATAAAAGAGGAAAGAAAAATCTTCCTTAAAGAAATAGAGAAAAAGACAAAAAACTTGAAAGAAATCAACAAAACTCTAAAAGAAAATAAACAAATTATTAAAGAAAAAGCAATCAAACAGGTGAAGAAAACATTTCATGGTTTAAAAATTGAAATAGAAGCAATAAAGAATGCATAAACCCAGGGAATGCTGGAAATAAAAATCTGAAGAAACAAACTGGAACTACAGATGCAAGCATAACTAAGAGAATGTAAGAGATGGGAGAGAGCATCTCTGATATGGAAGATTTGATAGTGGAAATAGAAATGTCAGTCAAGGAAAACATAAAAACCAAAAAAGTCACAACACAAAATGTCCAGGAAATATGGGATACCATGAAAAGACCAAACCTAAGAAAAATAGGAATAGAAGAAGAATACCAGCTCAACAGCACAGAAAATATATTCAACAAAATCATAGAAAAAAATCCTAATCTAAAGAAGAAAATGTTTATAAAGATATAAGAAGCTTATAGAACACCAAAGAGACTAGACCCCACACACAAAGTATGTGTTCTATATAATAACCAAGCTTCTAAAACTACAGAATAAAGAAAGAATATAAAGAGCTACAAAGAAAAAAGGTCAGATCACCTATAAAAGGAGAACCATCAGCATAACATCAGACTACTCAATGAAAACAAAGAAAGCAAGAAGGTCATGGTCAGATATTCTACAGACACTAAAAGACCCCAGTTGTTTCCTAGATTACTATATCCAGCAAAGCTATCTATCATCATAGACGGAGTAAACAAGACAAGTAAACATGACCAAACCAGATTTAAACAATACCTATGAAAAAAAAGAAAAAGAGCGCTACAGAAAACACTAGAGGGAAAACTCCACCTAAGGAGCCTGGACATGCCCACAAAGCCACAAGCAATAGATAATCCCACAGCTGCATACCCAAAATAAAGGAAACACACACACACACACAGACACACACACACTACCACCAAAAATAGCAGGAATTAAGAATCACTGGTCACTAATATTCCTTAACAACAATGGACTCAATTCACCTATAAAAAAGACACAGCCTAACACAATGTATAAAAAAACAGAATCTATCTTTCTGCTGTATAAAACAGATACACCTCACCTTCAAAGACAGACACAGGCTCAGAATAAAGGGTTGGGAAGAGACTTTTCAATCCAATAGACTTAAGAAACAAGCTTGTATAGCTACTCTAACTTCTAAGAAACAAATAACCTTTAAACTAAAATCAATCAAAAGATATAAAGATGGACATTATTTACTAATCTGAGAAAAAAATCCATCAATATGAAGTGTGGTAGAATGTTTTTTGTATGATGTAAATAAATAACTGTTTGGACCCATGCAAGACACCATAGAAGTGGGTGGAGAATTAGAGGCAGCCAGGTAGGGAAGGAGGGTGGAGTTAACTTATTTTTTATTGGACCTCTAAGAGAAACAGACATGTAGAGGTATTGGCTAGCCACGGGCTAGAAGCCACGTGGTAAACAAATTAATAAAAATGAATTAAATTAAGATAAAAGAGCTAGCGAGTAATGTGCTTAAGATATGGGCCAAACAGTGTTAAAGTATATAAGCGTGTGATTTTATATTTTTTTAAGAGACAAAAGCCGTGGGTGCGCAGACCAGGTTTTAAACCACAGGTGCTGCACGTGCACCAGACACAAACCTCAGGACCCAAAATGGTCCGGGGGGGGGGGGGAGCCTTTTACAACAGATGGCGCCCAACATGGGGCACAAACACCCACATAAAGCCTAACAAAATTTAAAACATTTTTTAAAATTATATATTTAAATTAGTTTATAATACAGAGACAACATAATATTCAGACAAAAATTTAAAAATGGCGTGTCCATGACACACAACTTAAACTCATACATTTCACGACAAAATTAACACAAATATAATTAATTTAAAGTTTCTACTTATACTAAATAAAAAAAAACATTTTAAAAAAGTTTTTCTCATAACAACATTTCCTAAATTCGCTCTCTTTGCCAACAGCCTCAGCGCTACAACAGACTCCTCCACCATATTAAAAAACTGCCAAAAAAGACAAAGTCAACAATTAAAATAACACCAACCTTTTAAAAACACTTTAAGTTAAAAAAAAATTAAAAATTCTCAATAAAACAAATTTAAACTCTCAAAACCTCTAAACAAAATACAATATATATAAAATACACATAAACTTCAAAAGAATAAATAAATAAACCCTATAAAAAATAAAAAAATTAAAAAACCACAAAAAATAACAAATAAACAAAAAGTCTAAATTATAATTATTACATTTTATTTTAATTTTTTAATTTTTAATAAACTAATTACAAAAAACAATTTATTACTAAAACTACTAAATTAAACCAATACTTTTATTTTAAAAATGTCTTAACTTTAAAATCTGTTTATAAAAATGTATTACTTAAAAAAAAATTCTACTTTTGTCTCCACAGAAGATCAAAACCTATAAATTAGTTCTAAACAAATATAATTCCATCTACCAAGACCACATAAATAAACATTCTCAACTTCCAAAAAGCCAATTAAAATGATCCAACTTCAAAACCCCATATTGTCATCGTCCTTTAACAACAAAAAATAATGAAAAAAAATCTTCGCCCAATTTCCCAAAAATATTACATATTAATACATACTTTATTATAAATAATTAATAATCATATCCAATTTCTTTAAAAAAATAAAAGAGGAAGATATGATATAAAAATAATTTAAAAAACACCGTAGAAGTGGGTAGAGAATCAGAGGCAGCCAGTTAGAGAAGGAGGGTAGAGTTAACTCACTCTACATCGGACCCCCAAGAGAAACAGACATGTAGAGGTACCGGCTAGCCACGGGCTGGAAGCCACGTGGTAAACAAATTAATAAAAATGAATTAAATTAAGATAAAAGAGCTAGCTAGTAATGCGCTTAAGATATGGGCCAAACAGTGTTAAAGTATATAAGCGTGTGATTTCATTTCTTTTAAGAGACAAAAGCTGCAGGCCAGACACAAACCTCCGGACCCAAAATGGTGGGGGGAGGAACCTTTTACAACAATGAAGTGTCAATCTTGAACATTTATGCCACCAACACAAGAACATACAAATATTTAAAAGAAACATTACTAAAACTTAATCTCATATCAAATCTCACACACTACTAATAGGAGACTCTAATCAATAGATAGACCTACCAGACAAAAACTCAACAGAGAAATAAGGGATATAAGAGATGTTATGACCCAAATGGACTTTATATATATATACATATATATATATATACCAAACTTTCCATCCTAACACAAAAGGGCAGGAGAGGGAGTAGTAGTGGATATGGGAATTTAAAATAAATAAATAAATAAATGATTAATCTTGAGAAGGAATTTAAAGTTGAGTGGGTAAAGAAGAATGAATCTAATAGGGCTCAGAGAAGAGGGAGAATATTGTTATATCTTTTGATATTATTATTATATCAAAGCATTTTAAATTTAAAAATTGTTTAAAATACTCAAAATATAACTAATAAATTTTGTGATTGTAGAGATGTAATGATACTGATACAGTGCTAAATTTATCTAGAGATATTTTTAGTCCTGTTAAAAGCAATTCATTGAATTCTATTGTATCTTGCCTGAGCTAAAATTCTTTTTCTTTTATAAACAAGCCAAAACAGCTCTTTATGTATTGAAGTGAATACAGAGAACAGTCCCACCACAATAAGTAATAGTCATAATTAATATTTTAAAATAAAGAAGGGATAATATGATATAGAAATGATTTAAAAAGACAGATGGATTTTGGTTTAGTGATACAAATTTAAGGTCAATTTTGTTATGCTATATGTAATTTTTTGGTTATTTTTTATTATGATTAAAGTCTCATTTTTTACTCATTTTCAAACTCCCTCTCACCCTCCCAGTCAGTCTTTCTTTCCCCCATCTCTTTATCTTCTCCCCAGCAAGGGCAGGAGGTCCGAAGGTCCCAAAATGGCTTAGTGAAACATGCACTCTAGGCAAATATGCTTTCCTCATCCCAACATCAAGACTGGGTCAGGGTCCTCTGGAGGGAATGGGCTCCAAGTTGCTGGTCCAAGGTGTTTCAGAACCCAAGCTGTTCAATGGTTGTCGTTTGCAGCTTGGACATGCTTTGCTTTTTGTTTAAGGTCCACTAATGAGTAAGTACATCCCTTGCTTATCTTTCTGGGTTTGTGATACCTCGCTAAGTAGGATATTCTCCTAATCCATCCAATTGCCTGCAACTTTTAGGATATCATTTTTTCTTACTGCTGAGTAGTCCTCCATTGTGTAGATGTACCACAGTTTATTAATTCATTCTTCAGTTGAGAGGCATCTAAGTTGCTTCCAGGTTCTTGCTATTACAAATAATGCTGCTATGAACATAGTTGAGCTAATGCATTTGGAGTGTAAATTTGCATCTTAGGTACATGTCCAATAGTAGTATTGTTGGATCCTTGGGGAAATTGATTCCCAGTTTTCTGAGAAACCATTATACTGCATCCCAGACTGGCTGAACAAGTTTACACTCCCACCAACAATTGAGGAGTGTTCCCCTTGCTCCACAACCTCTCCAGCATAGGCTGTCATCTGTGTCTTTCATCTTAGCCAATCTGACAGGTGTAAGGTGGTATCTCAAAGTTGTTTTGATTTGCATTTCTCTGATGGCTAAAGATGTTGAACACTTTTTCAAGTGCCTTTCAGCCATTTGTAATTCTTCTGCTTGAGAATTCCCTTTTTAGTTCTGAACCGCATTTTTTGATTGGATTATTCAAGGTTCTGGGCTCTAGTTTCTTGAATTCTCTATATATTTAAGATATTAGTCCTCTATAACTTGTAGGGTTAGGGAAAATCTTTTCCCATTCTGCAGCCTGTCATTTTGTCTTACAGACTTTATCTTTGGCTTTACAGAAACTTCTCAGTTTCAGGAGGTCCTACTTATTGATTGTTGTTCTTAGTATCTGTGCCACTGGTGTTATATTTAGGAAGTGGTCACCTGTGCCAATGCATTGGAGGGCATTTCCCACTTTCTTTTCTATCAAGTTCAGTGTGCCTGGGTTTAAGTTGAGGTCTTTAATCCACTTGGATTTGAGCTTTTTGCAGGGTGATAGGCTTGGATCTATTTGTATTTTTCTACACACTGCCATCCAGCTATGCCAACACCATTTGTTAAAGATACTATCTTTTTTCCATTGATATTTTGGGCCTCTTTGTCGAAGATTAGGTGTTCATAGAATTTTGGATTAATGCTAAGATCCTCAATCCAATTCCATTGATCCACAAATCTGTTTTTATGCCACTACCAGGTTGTTATTATTACTGTAGCTCTTTAGTATAACTTGAAGTCTGAGATGGTGATGCCTCCTGAAGTTCTTTTGTTCAGCAAAATTGTTTTGGCAATCCTGGTTTTCTTGTTATTGCAAATGAAATTGAGTATTGTTCCTTCAAGGTCTATAAAAAAATTGTGCTGAGATTTTGAAGGGAATTGCATTGAATCTGTACATTGCTTTTGGTAGGATTGGCCTTTATAATATTTTGATCCTACTTATCCAGGAACATGGGAGATCTTTCCATTTTCTGATATCATCTTCAAAATTTTCTTTAGTGATTTAAAGTTTTTGTCAAATAGATCTGTTACTTCTTCGTTTATAGTTACTCCAACGTATTTTATGCCATTTGCAGCTATTACAAAGGACGATGTTTCACTTACTTCCTTTTCAGCTCTTTTATCTTTAGTGTATAGGAGGGCTACTGAATTCTCTGAGTTAATCTTGCATCATGCTACATTGCTGAAGGTGTTTATCAGCTGTACAAGTTCCTTGGTCGAATTTTTGGATCATTTATGTATATAATCCTATCATCTGCAAATAGATATGTTTCACTTCTTTGTTTCCAATTTGTATCCCCTTACTCTCCTTTCATTCTCTTAATGCTTTAGCTGAAACTTTGAAAACTATATTGAATAGATAAGGGGAGAGAGGACATCCTTGTTTAGTTCCTGATTTTAGTGGGATTGCTTTGCGTTTCTCTCCATTAAGTTTGAGGTTGGCTGTTGGCTTCTTGTAAATCACCTTTATTATATTTAGATATTTTTCCCTGTATTTCTGATATCTCCAGGACAGTTGATACTGTCTACCCCCCATTACTAGGAGTGTTCTTTAGGTTTACCTTCACTGATCTCAGGAAGTTTCTACTGCACTAGAATTCCACACCACCTCCCAAATGACAGTCAATTCCAGAAGTTTCTTTCTGAGCTCTTCCCCTCCATCTCATCTCCCCCTGACCTAATCCCTCTTGCTCCTATTTGCCTCTTCCCAGTCCACCCATAAAATCTATTATATTTCCTTTTACCAGAAAGATTCATGTTCCCCCCACTAGATCCTTTCTCTTTAACTAAACTTCTTGGTTAGACTGTTGCTTGGTTATCATTTACTTAACAGTTAATAGCCATTGTAAATTTAGATTTTTTAAATTAGGATTTTCCCTACAGATAAACACTTTGCTCAGCCTT
Source organism: Sigmodon hispidus (assembly GCA_004025045.1). Taxonomy (NCBI): domain Eukaryota; kingdom Metazoa; phylum Chordata; class Mammalia; order Rodentia; family Cricetidae; genus Sigmodon; species Sigmodon hispidus. The sequence goes on from PVIH01007008.1 coordinate 61,296, forward strand.
GATAATAATTGGGGGAGAGGGAGAGTTGGTTCTACCTCAGGTGGTTATACAAGACTACATTAACTTACTTTGGAAATCCTTATTCTCTCTTAGGAGTAGATAGTGGGTTGGGGTGGAGGGAAGCTGTGGGGCCAGGGTGTTGTCTAGAAAGAGGAGGAAGTAGGAACAGTGGTAGTTATGTAAAAAAAAAAAAACTTTAAAGAAATTGGGATTTTCCTAGCCAAGCATTGGTGGTGCATACCTTTAATCTCAGCACTTGAGAAAAAGAAGCTGGTAAACTTCTCAGTTTGAGGCCACCCTAGTCTACAGAATTAATTCTCAGACAGCCTAGTCTACACAGAGAACATTCCCCTCTCTCTGTGTATATGTATATATGCTTTAGGTGAAACTTAGAAGACTATATTGAATAGATTAGGGGAGAGAGGACATCCTTCTCTTGTTCCTGATACATATACACAGAGAGAGAGTCATAGATGATAGATAGACAGAGATATAATTAGTCTTCTTTTCAAATAAGTTTTGATGAAGTCATGTGCTTTTGAAAGTACTAAACATTATACATTTTCTAACTGCTATAACCATTGCCTCTCTCAAAAAATACTAAAATCATGGGGAAAATGTTGTAGTTAAAAAATACAAGTAACTAAATATTAAGTGTTTTATGGTTTTAAGTAGAATAATTTGGTAAATTTTTGTGGGTTTATGCCCAAAATACAAATATTTATCAAATGAGGAAATCTTCGATGCTTCATAAAATACAGAAGGACTTTATTTGTGCATGATAAATATGACTTCAGAATTAAAATTATCATTACACACTCATATTGACTTATTTGGAGTCAAACTTTATTAATCAATAGTATTTACTCACTTGATCTCATTCTCTTCTTCACACACAAACAATATTCTCTCCTTGGCCCCTGCCATTCTCATTAGTCCCCTGGTAGCTAACAGTTGTTGCAACCTCCTTACTTATATCACTGAATTTGGATATTATCCTAGTGGTAGTGTGGATTTATTTCATGCCATGTTTTATACTCATGATGTATTCATTCACCATCACAGAAATGTAATTCAAAGTTCTCTTTGCCTAAGAATCTTACAGGTATTTGGAAAATTAAAACAGAGAGTCAGTTACCAGCATAGAGCCTAAAAATAGGAAATATGTTTAACAACTCTTGGGGTGAAAGACTATGAGACCTAAGACAGATTTGGGGGAGAGAACAGATTGGTAAGAAAATCTGAACATTTCATCCAGATGGAAATCAGATTCTAAGATTATATATCACCAGATGTTGGTGCCAAAGAGTCAATCACAAAAACAATTAAAGCATTTGACAGATGTTTGCATACTTCACAGATGTATGCCACTTACATTTGTGCAAAGTGTTTTAAAAACAAAGTAGGTAAATATTTATCTTCATTAATGAGGAAACCATTTCCCTTTTCTCTGTAGTATGAAATTAACTGAAATGAAGTTACAAATATATGAGCATTATTCCCCTCCTTTCTCTGTCTCCATTATGTTAGCTAAACATAAAGAATATAAATAGTGGTTTTATATTTCTTTCATTTTTTAATACTTGTGACAATGTTATTTTGTCTCATTCAAAATTTTCAGTTCCTAATGAACAATTTTCTTAAAATTATAGCAATAAAAACCTTTTACCTGAAAAGCATAATTCCAAAATTCTCTGAGTCCCGAAAGATTTTGTTCAACAGTATGAGGCTACACATGGAAATTACTAAATTTGCTTCCTATCAAATATAAACACAGTTAAAGAAATTACCTGCAGTTCTTATTTTTGAAGCAACACAAGTGAATTTTGTGTTTGTATATTGTCTTAATGCCCAAGATACCAATATAAATATGTAAACATTACACAAATTTATCTATCTATTAATGCTAATGAGTAAGTTCTAAATATAAAAAACATTTGTGGTATCAAATACTTCAGATTAAAAGCATTCATCATGTATCCCTCTCCTTCTTAAGGAAATATGACTAGTATATGCTCAGATACTAAAAATAATTTTATATAGCTCTTTCTAGAAGACATGATACAACTAGAACTTTTTACATTGTCCTGGGTTTACTAATGCCTTGAATCATCTGGTGAAAGAATAGCTAAGTTTATAGATTCTAGCGATTCTTTCATATACTAGAGTCTTTAACTAGAATTTACCATTTAACAAAAGATAAAATGCTGCAAGTATGTATTAATGTTGCAAGAATTTGATAATAATTACATGAGGAAATAGAGCTCCTTCTTTATTTATAGTATTTTTACTGTCCTTTCTATACAGTGCAACATCAACCACAAAGACTGGAATACATTAGTTTTATACCAAACCATTTTTATTTTCTATTATAAGCAAAAATGTTTCACATTTCTTGAAGTAACATTGAGCCATTGTCACACATACACACACATGCTCCACTAATCTGACCATATAACTGTTTTCATCATTGTTTTTTCTGACTGTCTGTGATACACTTAAGCCAAATGGAGCAGAAACTTGGAGAAGCTCACCCTGCCAGGGAATATACACAACTTCTCAAAGTCTCCTGGGTCTTGAGAGTAGAACAAGCTTGCAAAGAATGGCAGTACTCCCACAGGGGTGAGAATTGCAATTTTCCTCACCTCATAGGGAAACCTGTGGATTAGAGAATTAGACTTATAATGTGAAAAATTGAAAGAACAGTAGGAGGAAAAGGCACATGTTAAAGATGTTTTAGAGTTTGAATATAAATTTATTTGTGAACTATATAGGGATGCTGTAGTTTAAATCATTAAAAACAACAAGATGCCTCTGACTTTACCATTGTTTACATTGTAAAAAAGAAAAAAAAGCCAATTTTTGTTTTCTATGCACTACCTTTTAAGTGCATATGCTTCCCTTTGAAATTGTGATACATTACTAACAACTCTTGCATTTAGGAATCAGAGAAAAAAGTTTTAAATTGTTGTCTTCACAATATTACTCTATAGGGTGATGCAAATAAAGACCTATGCTTAATATAGTTTTCTGACTGTAGATATTAACAGTTTTTAACAAAAACAAAGAATATAATATATATTCAAACAACTTTAATAAACAAATCTATTTAGTGTCTTGAGCAATTGCATGATGACGTTTTAAATGTAGAGTCACCTACCATTATTGTGGAGTTTGCATGTATAAATATATACAGATTGTATATTCCATGGCTGAACATCATTTTATTGGTACATACATTCTGTCTCTTACATTGTAGAAATAGTCATATGGTGAGTTTTAAATTATATAACTCTTTGCATTATGGGACATAACAATGTAGAAATATATACATATATATATTATCCATATATCCACATAACATTTTGTTATATTATTATTTAATGAGAGTATCATGTATTCAACATGAGAAGTTTATTTCAAAATCACTTATTTTTAATAAACGCAGTGAATGAATTTAGAGCACACTTTGTAGGTATCATTAGTAGTCAATTGTTATATGACACATTTATATAGTCACAAAAATTGCAAATTATACAATGACTCAGACAATATTCTCATAAGACAAATCTCAAAACTCAAGCTCATATTATATATTTAAAAAGTTGAATTGATCAATAAAAGCAAATATTGAAAGAAGCTGGGGAATGGTCCACCCATATTTGAAGTTGGCTCACATGTTACATAGTTAACTTCATTTTCCAGATATTTTATAGATAAATTGGGAAAAGACTAATTTGGACTAAGCCGAAATCTCTTCACTGGCAAGTATGTCTAAGACTCAATTGTTTGGCCAAAGTTCTAGTTGATAACAGGCATACCCTTTCTTAAATATCCTTTCCTTTCTTCTTCAGCCTCAAGGAGTAACCCTTAATAAGCTTTGTGAATAATGATCTGAAGGAGAATACAGCTAGATGGATTATTACATTTAAATGTATTTATATGGTCATGAGGAAAAAGAAGGTAACTTATTGTGTTTTGTGATTTTTCTACAAATCAACTTTCATCATGCAAAGACACATATTAACTTCACTGGAGCAAACAGGAGTCCATGCTCCTGTATCTGCACTTCAGTGGTGTGTGGCAGACAAGTGTAGACAAGAGAAACCACTGTGATACCAACCAATATGGTCAGGTTTTACCACCTAAACAGGTGTGGTTCAGTTGAATTTATTAACTTGTATAATTAAAAAGAAAAACAGAATCATAGAGTTTATTTTGTATTGGCCAAATACTCCTGGAAATGGGGCCTGCTGTGGTTGATACACATAGAAACATTTCATTGGAGGAAACTGACTTTCTCTTTCCCAACATACATCATTTGAAAACAGCTTCTTGATTAGGAGTGGAATTTTATTTCCATGCACTCTTCTAAATATTGAGATGATTGTCCCCTTTGAGCTGATTCAGATCTGTAGGTGATATCACAGTTCTGTAAGCTCATGTGCTCATATGTGTATTGGGCCTGCTGTGTCTTTTTTTTAATTTTATAACTATAGTTTCTTGACTCCAACAAACTTTTCTAACATTTGATTAAAACCTTAGACAATTAGAACATGTCTTTTGTTTAAATAATTATCTATTGAGATTCATTTAATTGTGATCCTGTTTTTGGTCCTATATGATGTTTCTTAGACTCTGCCCCTTTTAATTCCATGCTAACACACTCTCTCAGTCATTCTTTATATCTCTGAAGACCTCTGATCAGTCTCCTTCACACACTGCCTGGAGAAATAGTTCTTCTCAGTACCTCTCCAACTCACTCTAACATTATGACTCAAGTGCTTTCACATCCCCAATCAATTCTCATGGCGGAAATTATTTCTGTGTCATTGCTTCAACTGTTGACTCTAATTGTTCCCAACTGAACACAGCAGAAGGTAAAAAAGATACAACTTTAAAAATCGAATCCGAAGTTCCCTTATATCCTTCATCATACTCCACTGTCAGAATCACAGAAAGAAAATATCGCAAATTGAAGATATTCATAAATAATCACATTGTGTTTTTCTGTCTTTGACAAAAAAATGACCATGTTTTTCTTAATAAGACTGTCTGCTTCTTAGAGTTAACAGTCTCTGTTCTCCAAATGTTTTGTTGTAGAAGAACCTCACTGTCTGTTATCTCCTTTTCATGTAGTTGTTCAGACTATCATCTTCTCTGATTATTTTATTTTCCCATTATGATTGTCATAATGAAAATTGCATAATTTGAAGAATATCACATAAGATATAATAACAGTATTAGTAGGAAGCACTGATATTAATATCAAACAGGTCTGCCTGAGGGTGCAGCACATACTTCATCACCTGAGCCACCTCCCCAGCTCTGCATCTTTTCTCTTGGTAGACAGACAAACGTCAAGACACACATTCATGGGGGGAGGTGTTGCATGGGGGAGACTGAGCAAGAAAGAAAATTGTCAAGAATTAGGCATCACATAAGAAAAAAATCTATTTTGTTAAGTTTTGAGAAGCTTAGGAAAAATGCAACAAATGAAATGAGAAAATCAGAAAATGCTTCCTAAGTGATAACAAGGAGCTGGAGTAATGGCTCAGTGACTAAGAGGATATATTACCCTGCTAGAGGGCCCAGAATCAGTTTCCAACTCGAAATTGTGGGGTTCAGAACACCTTATAATTAGAGCACCAGCAATATGACATATCATAACACAGACAAACATGCATACACATAATTGAAAATACACAAATTAGTTTAAATATAAACAAGAAAAATATAAATATATAAAATATGTTTAATATGTGAAATATATAATGTAAAATATAAAATATAATCGAAGAATAAATTACTCTTGGTTAAAAACAATGCACATGTTCTAACATCTTTCCAAGAGAAATAAACAGCAAGAAGGAAAGCGTTTAAAAAAAAATCAGCACGTTTGTCCAAGAGAAATTCATTCTATAGAGAATAAAGAACTGTGAGCTAGTCAATGTTTCTATCTGTGTCACATGAGAGTTTCAAATAAGCAATCAAAATGACAATGATATGAAGGGAAAAAGTAAAACAAAAACAATTTTTCACAGGGATTAAGAAAAGCTTTGAAATTTCATTGCTAGATAAAATAACTCTAAAACACATTGAGTATTTTAAATATATATATATTTATATATATATCAGAAAGTGTTCTGGGGAAAGTGTGTGCACATTCACAGAGTAGCACATGACAGTAGAGCTCATACATGCTGCTCGGTCCCTTTCCCTTAGGAATGTAACTTCAAATTGTTGCCTGACAGCCTGTGAAGTGCTTTCTTTGCCTGGAACTCTTGCCAGGAATCCAATGGGACATCCAGTGCCTCACAATGATTATGTTCCCTTTGTGTGAAAGTGCTTTGACAGAAACCATATAAAGTGATTCTGTCTGTTTTTCCATGGCAGGTAATCCCAGATTCACTGGGTTAATATGCATGGCAATGAAGCCCATTATGTGACTCAGTATTTAAGTTTTGCTTTTTTGTCCATGATGAAATTGTTTAATTAGTACCTTTTTATTAGATGTATTAACAAATCGACTATTGAGATTTAGCTTTTATTATCCAAGACTGAAATGGTAACATCCACACTTAAAAAAACAAAACTTTCTTAGACTATTATTTTACTTATCATCCAATTTTTAGAAAAATATTCTGTTGTCTACAAAGTTTGTAGAAAAACAAAATGCAACTCACTTAGTCTATCTGTTAAGATAGGAAATACTGTCAATGTCTGAAAGCTGTGGTGCTTGCATTTGATCCCAGCAGCTGTGAGGCAGAAACAGGTGGAACTCTGCAAGTTTAAGGCCAGATTGGTCTACAGAGTGAGTCTGGCTATAATCAGTCATAGCTACATAGTGAAACTTGTATAACTACATAAATAAATGAGTGATTCAATCAATAAAAATATTGTCAATGTAACATTGTAGTATATTTCAAAAGTGCTGACAAGTAGCTGAAAGGAGTCACAGTGAATGAATGGTAGAAGTAAAGAGGAGCCCAGATATTCCCTGAAAAGTTTCCAGGCTAATGCATATAACATACTGATAAAAAGATATGAGTTGTTTAAAAATAAGTTTGATGGATAATTAGTAAGTAAATTATTTTCATAGTAAGATGATAAAGAATTAAAGTAAAAGAATATTTGTGGGGTGGTAAAAAGTATCTACAAGAAATAAAATACTTTAAGGAAGTATATTAACATATCCCTTTTTCAATAAGAGTAGAAACGCAAACTCACTAAGTTCAGAACTCAAGATGACTGAGATGTGCTTTGCAACAACTGTACTTTTTTTCTCTTTGGTTATGTGGTCATACTGTTGGCATAGTAGAAATAGTGTTGATAAAATGGGTGTGAACAGGGTAATATATTCTCAGAAGTTAACAAAATGATAAAATTGACTGTAAACCAAAACAGTCTAATCAGGGTAACTAAAACTAACAGAGACATTAAATGCACTAGAAATATAAATATCACTGAGGAGCTGTCAAGGCTTTGGAAGAGACAAAAACAAGATAGAGTTTAAAGAGTCATAAAGTTCTTTTAATTTTATACAGTAAGTAGGGAATAAGGGGTCTACAACTGAGGGATTAAAAAAAATCAGAATTTAAATATAGCATTTGGAAGTAAGATGAACTAATACATTGAAAAGAGAAAAATGGATGTCATACATTTAGGCATGAGATTTTTGATAACAGAATTATGTTCTACAGCCTAAAACTGAAAGTAATTTGTATTAGATAAAAATGAACAAATTAAAAAAAATTACATAAACTTCATCCTTAGGGGGAATTCTGTTAATAATGTGTTCTCCCCATGCTTAAAACTGTCCACTCAATAGGCTTACACGGATGAATATCTGTTTAGGGAAGCAGTGTATTAAATATCTTAGAACTGTTTAACATGAATATGAAATCAGTTGATGTAACAAATCTCACATTACTTCCTAATGCTGCTCAAATAGAATACCAGAAATTGAGTAGTTTCAACACAAGATTGGGCTTTCTTAAATGTGTTAAGGTTGGAGGCCCAGGACAGGGATGTTGGCAAGGCCATATCTCTCTGCTATCTGGAGGAAAGACTTTTCTAGGCTCTCTGATCACTGTCGTTTTGTTTTTGAATTAGAGGCTAGATCTTCACGCAGTGGCTTCCATAGATGTCTATGTGAAAGTCTTCTTCATGAAGATTCATGGGAATTGGAAACAGAGATTGACCATACTTCAATATAAACTCAAGAACACATGTGGCCTCTATTACCCAATAATATCAGTTTTGCCAGTGCTAGAGGCTAGATTTAGCATATGGTTCTGACAGAGATATGACTTAGCTACTAACATGATGGGAGGGGAAAAAAAAAGCAGGTGATGCAGTCTTTACAGTTATTATAAAACTGTTAGTTATCAAAAGCAGTAAAAGACAGATGTGACCTGAACTTTTGAGAATGGTAAGGAAGGAGATTTTGGTGCTGGTAAAATGAACACATCTGTGATTTAAAATTTCATTCCCATACATATACATTCCTCTAAGAATAAAATAAATTCTTCAGAGAATCAATTTTAAGTAGGTCAATGGCAATGATGAAGAGATTTTAAGAGTGGAGCAGGATATGTTCAATCACAGGAACAGTCTCCTTTGTATTTAATTTGGAAAATTATTAAAATAAGTCTACTATTGTAATAATTGATGGCTTCCCCCTGGCATTAAATGTAACTCATGCTTTGTTGTACATTTTGACAAATGTCTTGAAACAAAACCAACTATCATACTTGGAAATTTGAGTGAAAAATACATTATATAAGTTCAATATCTATCAAATATGATACGATTTGGTAAAATAATGTTTTGAAGTTGCAGCTTAATATTTTTCACTTATGGCAAATGAAAAACATGTCTCAGAAGTGATGTGCTTTCTGGTGATCTTTGACCAAACAGCTTTTCTGTCAGCAGCAACTGCCTGACAATCTGCTTATCCTGTTCTCCTCCAATATTTCCTCTCTCATTATTATGATTTTACTTTAGTTTTACATAGCATGAATAACTATCTGAAATTAAAAATTCTGTTTTAGTAAATGTCACTTCCTGCCTTCCCCTAAATGTTAATGTGAGCAGAGGAAGGAGCTAGTATTTTTCAGTCTTTCTTGTTTGTAGTGCTAAGAGCAATGCTTGGCAGACAGAAAGCATACTACAAAATTCAGCAAAAGAGCTTCTTATGAGAACTTTGAGGGAGGGACTACCATTTAAAATTCTTATCACCACTTTAAATTGTAAATGCAAATAATGAACAAGGAGAGATATCATAAGAAAATATGTATAGTATTTGTGGAGTACTTGTTAGTGATAATTTTAAGCAAAAGACAATTTTATGTATATATGAGAAAATCTATTACTCATCTTATTGAATCAGAACAGATTCCTGTAACAGATTTATTTATTTATTTATGTTATATGTATGTATGCCTAGGTGTGATGTTTTTGTATACTATTGGTGCATGTGTCTGTGAAGCCAGAAGAATTGATTGGGTCTTCAGAATATGGAGGTACACTCAGTTGTAAGCTAGAATGTGGAAAACCTAACCCAGGGTCCTCTGCAAACATGGTAAGTGCTTTTATATTCTGAGTCATTTTACCAACTAAGACATTCCATTTCAACCGAGTATGTTGATGCTTATTTTTATATGAATGTAAGGGTTTTGTATACATAGGTGTATATGTACCATGTTTGTGCCTAGTGCTTACTGATAAAGAGGGCTTGAGGTCCCCTGGAAATGGAATTACAGATGATTGTCAGCTGACATGTTGGTTTGGGGGACCTCAACCAGATCCAGTGTAAGAACAGCCATTACTCTTAACTGCTGAGCCATCTGTCCAACTCTTAGATTTCTTTTAAGCCCATAAATTAATAATAAAGGATGAACTATCAAAACCTTTGGAGAAAAATAATTCAGACAATAGTGTCTTGGTAATGTAAAAGGTATGTGTCACCACAGAATACTGATTCATTGACTTATAAGATGCTAACAATTAGACATTTGATGCAGAAGTCCTGCTAAGAGCATCCCTTATTGTCTGCCTATTTACAAACAGATGATCATTTGCTTCTTTAATTGTCTAGACAAGCGATTCTCAATACTTGGGTTGTGACTTTTGACAGATGTTTAACTCCAAAAATATTACATTTTTTGGAAGCAATATAAATTATTTTCTGAAAATTAATATTGGTAGCAAAATTGCAGTTACAAAGTAACAACAAAAATGATTTTATAGTTGAAGCTCAACATGACATGAACTGTATTAAAGGTTCACAGTATTAGAAAGGCTGAGACCCACTGGTATAGATATTTTCTTCATTAATTAATGACTAAATAAATTCTTGCTACATTTTCGTTTTATACCCTTATGAAAGTCATAGATTTTTATCTTTTTAAAAAGCTATACATTCAAAACTTCTAGTACATAGTAAAGAATATAAGTTTGTTTTTGTTTCCATAGAAATAATGAACATTTATTAAAGTGAGGACTGCAATGATAGCATGAAGATACTTCTTTCTTAAAATTAAATTTTATTTTTGTGTTTTCTTTATCAATTTTAGTCTTTTTTTCTATGTATTACCCTGCTCCCTCTTTCTTCCCCCTCCCAATCCCCCTCTGAGACTCAGCCTTCAGCCTCTCCCCCTATCCCTCCCCCAATCCCCTTCACTAAAAGGGCAAGAAGTCCCAAGGTCAGTGGGTGGGTCAGCTCAGCATGGTGCATCAACTCCAGGCAAGTCCATTTTCCTTATGCCAATATCAAGATTGGGTTAAGCACTTCTCTGCAAGGAATGAGCTCCAAGGTACCAGCCCATTTACAGAAACACAGACTGATTCCACCCTTATAGAAACACAGTCTGATCCCACCCCTCGAGGCTCCACATACTGCCCAAGTGAATCAACAGTAGCCTACTCTTGGAGGGCGTCACTCCTTTTCCTCATTCTTCCCCAGTGGCTGTTCTTGACTCACTGAACTCCCCAGAGCTCCAGCCAGCCAACTCTGTGAGGCTTTTTGTAATCACTATCCCCTTGCTCATCTCCTCCACTGCTCTCAGCTGGACCAGGAGCTTGGTCCAGTGCTCAGCCATGGATCTCTGCCTCTGCCTCTATTTATTGTTGGAGGTAGGTTCTGTGGTGATGATATTCATTTGATTATAGGGGAAGTCCTGTCTAGTTACCCCCTCCACTATTGGAGACCTAGCCAAGGATATCCTGTTAGTTCTTGGATAATTCTGTAGCACCTGGTCTTTTTCCAACCCCGTATTGGCCTCTTCTCTCAAGATATCTATCACTTTTTTTTTCTCCCTCTTTGTTGTTCCTCTCACTCCTTCTTTTATGATTTGTTCACCCATTTTCTTTTTTGCAATCCCTTATGATCCCAGTTTGCTAAAGTGATCTTCTCTATTTTCTTTTCCTAGGCAAAGGGGAATTTCTGGGTGTCTGTCTTAAATTCCTTCTGATCTAAAGCTATCCAGCAGTTATAGTTTGCAGCTTGGATATTCTTTGCTTTTTGTCTACAGTCCACTTATGAGTGAATACATTCCATGCCTATCTTTCTGGGCTTATGATACCTTGCTCAGGAAAATATTCTCCAACTCTTTCCATTTTCCTGCAAATTTTAGGAAGTCTTTTTTTCCTCTAACTGTTAAGTAGTACTTCATTGTATAGATGTACCAAAGATGTTAATTCATTTTTCAGCTGAGGAGTATGGGGCATGTAGTTTTGTTTCCAGGTTCAACAATGCTGCTATAACATAGTTGAGCTAATGCCTTTGAAGCAGAAATATGTAGCCTTTGGATATATACCCAGTACTGGTATTGCTGGATCCTTGGGCAGATTGATACCCAGTTTTCTGAGAAATCACCATACTGCATTCCAGAGAGCTGAACAAACTTACAGTCTCACCAACAGTGGAGGATTGTTCCCCTTGCCCAACATCCTCTCCAGCATAGGCTGTCATCTGTGATTTTGATCTTTGCCATTCTGACAGGTGTAAAGTAGAATCACAAAGTTGTTTTGATTTTCCTTTTTTAATTATTATTATGAACAAAGAAGTCATGCTTTCTATCCTTGTATATCCTTATTCAAGGTCCCTTTCCCCTCCCACCACATCAGGTCATTCTCTCTTCTCCACAACTCCTCATCCTCCCTCCCTGGGCAGGCAGCAGGCAGTCCTATGATCCCACTGTCCCAATATTGCTTAGTTCAGCCTCCACTCCTAGCAGATCCAGTATTCTCCCCCCAACCTCAAAACTGAATCAGGTGTTACTCCAGGGAGAGTGGGATGCAAGGAGTCAGTCCAAGGTGTTTCTGATCTCAAGCTGTTCAGTGATTGTGGTTTGCAGCTTGGGCATGCTTTGCTTTTTTCTTGTTTATTTGTTTGTTTGTTTGTTTAGAGTTCACTAATGAGTGAGCACATCCCCTGCTTATCTTTCTGGGTTTGAGATACCTCACTCAAGAGGATATTCTCCAAATCCATCCATTTGCCTGCAAATTTTAGGATATCATTTTTTCTTACCGCTGAGTAGTACTCCATTGTGTAGATGTACCACAGTTTGTTAATCCATTCTTCAGTTGAAGAGCATCTAGGTTGTTTCCAGGTTCTTGCTATTACAAATAATGCTATGAACATACTTGAGCTAATGACTTTGGAGTTCTAATGTGCTCTTTAGGGGATATACAGAGAAGTGGTATTGGTGGGTATGGGGAGATTGATTCCCAGTTTTCTGAGAAACTGCCATACTGCATCCCAGAGTGGCTGAACAAGTTTACCCTCCCACCAACAGTGGAGAAGTGTTCCTCTTGCTCTGCAACCTCTCCAGCATAAGCGGTCATCTGTGTCTTTTATCTTAGCCAATCTGACAAGTATGAGGTGGTATCTCAAAGTTGTTTTGATTTGCATTTCTCTGATGGCTAAAGACGATGAGCACTTTTCAAGTACCTTTCGGCTATTTGTAATTCTTCTGCTGAGAATTTCCTTTTTAGTTCTGAACTCCAGGTTTTGATTGGACTATTGAAAGTTTGGGCTCTAGTTTCTTGAGTTCTTTATATATTTTAGAGATCAGTCCTCTTTTCCCATTCTGTAGGCTGTTGTTTTGTCCCATTGACAAGTCCTTGGCTTTACAGAAGCTTCTCACTTTTAGGAGGTCACACTTATTGATTGTTGTTATTAGTGTCTGTGCCACTGGTGTTATATTTAGGAAGTGGTTGCCTGTGCCAATTCTTGGAGGATATTTCCCACTTTCTTTTCGATCAAGTTCAGAGTGGCTGGTTTTATGTTGTGGTCTTTGATCCACATGAATTTGAGTTTTGTGCAGGGTGACATGCTTGGACCTATATGCAATTTTCTACAAACTACCAACCAGTTATACCAACACCATTTGTTAAAGACACTATCTTTTTTTTTCCATTGAATATGTAGAGTCTCTTTGTCGAAGATTAGGTGTTCATAGGTTTTTGGGTTAATGCCTGGATCCTCAATTTGTTTCCATTGATCCACATTTTTTTCCCCAGTACCAGGCTGTTGTTAATACTGTAGCCCTATAGTATAACTTGAAGTCAGGGATGATGATGCCTCCTGAGTTTCTTTTATTGAGCAAAATTGTTTTGGCAATCCTGGCTTTCATGTTATTCCAAATGAAATTGAGTATTGTTCTTTCATGTTCCGTAAAATATTGTGTTGGGATTTTGATGGGCAGTGCATTGAATCTGTAGATTGCTTTTGGTAGAATTGCCATTTTTACTATGTTAATCCTACCTAACCAAGAACATGGGAGAGCTTTCCATTTTCTGATATCCTCTTCAATTTCTTTCTTCAGTGATTTAAATTTTTGTCAAATAGATTTATTACTTGTTTGGTTATACTTACTCTAAGGTATTTAATGCTATTTGCATCTATTATAAAGGGTGATGTTTCCCTTATTTTTTTTCAGGACTTTTGTCTGTAGTTTATAGGATGGCTACTGATTTCTTTGAGTTAATCTTGTATCCTGCTTCATTGCTGAAGGTGTTTATCAGCTGTAGAAGTTTCCTGGTGGAATTTTGTGGGTCACTGATGTACAAATTGTATCATCTGCAAGTAGAGATAGTTTCACTTCTTCTTTTCCAATTTATATCCAATTAATCTCCTTTCGTTCTCTGATTGCTTTAGCTAAATCTTTGAGAACTATATTGAATAGATAAGGGGAGAGAGAATATCCTTGTCTAGTTTCTGATTTTAGTGGGATTGCTTTGATTTTTTTCTCTATTAAGTTTGATGTTGCCTGTCGGCATCTTGTAAATTGCCTTTATTGTATTGAGGTATTCTCCCTATATTCCTGATCCCTCCAGAGTTTTTATCATAAAGGAGTGTTGGATTTTTGTCAAAGGTTTTTTCAGTTTCTAAGGATATGATCATTTGGCTTTTCTCCTTCAGATTTTTTATATGATGGATAACATTTACAGTTTTTCATACGTTGAATCCTCCATTTCTAGCATGAAGCTTACTTGATCATGGTGAATGAATATTTTTATATATTGTTTTATACAATTTGCCAAAATTTTGTTGAGAATTTTAGCATCAATATTCATGAGGGAGATTGGTCTGTAATTTTCCTTCTTTGTTGTGCCTTTGATTGGCTTTGGTATTAGGGTAATTGTGGCTTCATAAAAGTCATTCCCCAATATTCCTTCAGATTCTACTGTGTGAAATAGTTTGAGGAGTAGTGGTAGTAATTCTTCCTTGAATGTCTGGTAGAGTTATGCACTGAAACCATCTGGACCTGGGCTTTTTTTTTTTTTACTCTGGAGGCTTTTAAAGACAGCTTCAATTTCCTTAAGGGTTATAGTTCTGTTTAGGTAATTAAACTGTTCTTCATTTAATTTTGGTAAATTGTACCTGTCCAAAAAGCTGTCCATTTCTTCTAGGTTTTCCACTTTTGTGGAATATAGATTTTCAAATTATGACCTGATAATTTTTTGAGTTTCCTGGGAGTCTGTTGTTATCTCTCCCTTTTCATTTCTGATTTTGTTGATTTGGATACTCTCTCTTTGCTTTTTGGCTATTTTGGATAAGGGTTTATCTATCTTGTTGACTTTCTCAAAGAACCAACTCTTAGATTCATTGATTCTTTGTATTGTTCTTTTAGTTTCAATTGTACTGATTTCAGCTGCAAGTTGGATTATTTCCTGCCATCGACACCTTCTAAGTGAGTTGGCTTGTAATTGTTCTAAGGCTTTCAGCTGTGCTGTTAGTTCTCTAGTGTGGGATTTCTCTACACTTTTCATATAGGCATTTAGTACTTTAAATTTAACTCTTAAGACTGCTTTCATTGTTTCCCACAAGTTGGTACGTTATGGATATGTTTACATTAAATTCCAGGAATACTTTGATTTCTTTCTTAATTTCTTCCTTGACCCAGAGGTGGTTCAGCTGAGTGATGAGTTGGTAGGCTTTCTATGATTTTGATGTTGTTGAACTCTAACTTTAGGCCCTGGTGGTCCTATATGATACAAGGGATTATTTCCATTTTTTGTATCTGTTGACATTAGCTTTATGACCAATTATGTGGTCAATTTTAGAGAAAGTTCCATGAGGAGCTGAGAAATATTCATATTCCTTTGCATTTGGGTGGAAGTTTCTGTAGATATCTATTAAATCCATTTTCATCAGAACCTCTCTTAGACTCCTTATTTCTCTCTTGAGTCTCTGTCTGGTTGACCTATCCAGGGTTGAAAGTGGGGTATTGAAGTTTCCCACTAATAGGGTGTGGGAATTGATGTTGGATTTGAGCTTTAGCAGTGTTTATTTTATATAGTTAGGTGCCCTTATATTAGGTGCATAGATATTCAAGATTGAAATCTCCTCTTGACCAATTTTTTCTGCGATGAAATTGGTAATGTCCATCTTAGTCTCTTTTAATTGCTTTAAGCTTAAAGTCTACTTTGTTAAATATTAGGATGACAACCCCAGCTTGTTTCTTACAGTCATTTGCTTGTAAAATCTTTTCCCAACCCTTTACTCTGAGAGTGTGTCTCTCTTTGTGGTTGAGGTGTGTTTCTTGTATGCAGTAGAAGGATGGCTTCTGTTTTTTTATTCATCTTGTTGGTGTTTGTCTTTTTAAAGATGAGTTGAATCCATTGATATTAAGAAATATTAGTGACCATGGATAGATATTTCCTGCTATTTTGGGTGATAGCTTGTATGTATTTTGTTTCTCTGGGCTTTATTCCTATGGGATTATTGAATGCTTGTGGTTTTCTGGGTGTATTATGGGATCCTTAGTACGGAGTTTTATCTCAAATGCTTTCTGGAGGGCCAGATTGGTAGATAGGTATTGTTTTAGTCTGACTTTGCCATGAAATATCTTGTTTACTCCATCTATGGTGATTGATAATTTTACTGTGTATAGTAGTCTAGGTTGGCAGCCATGCTCTTTTAGTGATTGTATAACTTCTGACCATGCTCTTGCTTTCATCATTTTCACTGAATGGTCAGATGTTATTTTGATGTATCTGCCTTTATAAGTAATTTTCCCCTTTTCTTTTGCATCTCTAAAATTTTCTTTTTGTTCTGTATGTTTTGTGGCTTGATTACTATGTGGCATGCTGACTTTTTTTGGAGGTCATATCTACTTTGTATTTTGTAATCTTCTTGTATCTTTATTGGCATTTCCTTCTTTAAGTTAGGAAAGTTTACTTCTATGATTTTATTTAATACATTATATGTGCCTTTGAACTGGTATTCTCCTTCTTCTATTCCTAATATTCTCAAGTTAGGTCTTTTCATGGTGTTCCAGATTTCCTGAACATTTTGTGTTATGGCTTTTGTTGGTTTTAGTATTTTCTTTGACTGATGTATCTATTTCAGCTAATGAGTCTTCCACTTCAGAGATTTTCTCTTCCATCTCTTAGATTCTGTTGGTTATGCTTGTATCTGTAGTTCCAGCTCTTTTCTTCAGATTTTCTATTTCCATTTTTGCCACATTTTGTGCCCTTTTTTATTGCTTCTATTTCACTCTTTAGTTCCTGGATAGTTTCTTTCATTTTTTTGGTGTACCTCTTTTTTGGTTTTCTTTCAAGGATTTGTTCATCTCTTCCGACTTTTTGTTTGTATTTTCTACTATTTCTTTAAGGGAATTTTTTATATTTTCTTTAAATGCTTCAATAATGTTCAAAAAGATTTTTTTTTTCCGTGTTGTTTCCTTTGGTTTCCTCTTCATTGCTCTGTTCAGGTCTTGTAGTTGTAGACCATCAGTTTCTTCTGGTGTTCACTTGTTCTTTATATTATTATATGTATTTTTGTACTGGTATCTGCCTATGGTTTCAGTGGATCACGATTAAGCAGTTCCTAGTCATTTGTGGCAAAAGGGCTTTTGTGTCTCCTGTATCCTCTGAGCAATGGCTTTGCTGGATCTCTGACTGTGCTCTGGACAGGGGCCTGAATTTCAAAGCCTCAGTCCTTCTCCGCTGCTGCAGTTGGAGGCGGGGCCGGCCTGTTTTAGGTGGGCCTGGAGAAGCCCTTCACAGCCAAACACTAGTCCTGTCTGCTAGGGAGAGTCTGATATCAGAATCTAGAGATTGACCGTGGTTCCGGAGAGTGACTCTCTGGACAGCACCGGAATCTGCTCACCCTGGACAGGGTATGAATTTCAAAGTCTTTAGTCCTTCACTGCTGACCAGAGAAACTCTTAAGTTTTAGCTGCATGACAGTTCCTTGTTCTTATTTTCCATCCTCTACAGCTTATGATTTATCAGAGTCAAAGCCAAGAATATATCTTGCTTTTGTATATATTTATTTTTTTCCCACTAAACAAAATTTTACCATAATTCTACTATGTCTATTTAAAATCCTGAATTATCAAAATTCTATTTGAAATAACACTATTATTGTATAAAATCACTGTTTTAGTTGAACAGTACAGCTT
Source organism: Sigmodon hispidus (assembly GCA_004025045.1). Classification (NCBI taxonomy): domain Eukaryota; kingdom Metazoa; phylum Chordata; class Mammalia; order Rodentia; family Cricetidae; genus Sigmodon; species Sigmodon hispidus. The sequence goes on from PVIH01007008.1 coordinate 79,217, forward strand.
AAGAGGAAGTCATCTGCATAAGAGTACACAGGCATAAAATACCCAGTAGAATGGAATTTTTCCATGACATTAAAGGCTGTAGGGATCTCCCCAACACATTCACACCATTTCAGGTACCTGAGAAAAATGACTGTAGCAAACATGTACAGGCATAGCAATAGCAAGAGATATTCTCTAGGCAATGTGTTCAGAACCTTACCTATCTGCAATTTACCCATTGATGTTTTGAATTCTGATGGACCAAACTTCTGAAGTTAGTTGCCATTGATGCTCCTCTCACATAGCAACTGGTAGGTAAGTTAGTTGTCATCATGAAAGGAAGCATGGCAGCATGCAGGCAAACATGGTGCTAAGAAAGAAGCCAACAGTTCTACATCTGGATCAGATAGCATAAGAAAGTATGTATGACACTGGACATGGCTTGAGCTTCTGAGACCTGAGAGCCCACTCCTGATGACTGACATTCTTCAACAAACTCGGTCACACTTACTTGCACAAAGTCAACCTCAAAACACCTTACCAACTTACTGATTTGTTTTAATAGATGGAAGCTTAGAAATAGTTTTATATAGAATATTATAAAATAAAATATATTTATTATATAAAGCTGTAATTTGTAAGAAAAAATATGCTTTTGCATTTCTTTATCCATTCTGCCCAAACATTCCTACTATGATTATTTTATGATTCATAAATTGTGACTATTATTTATGATTCTATAATTGTGACTATTGTTTTTGTATTTATTTATTTATTTTTAATTTTACATACCAACCACAATTTCCCTTTCTCTCTCCATGAATAGGGGTAAAAAAATCAATTAATTTTCTTCTTGTTTCTAATTTAAATTTTATTTTAAACTTACACTAGTTAGAAAATTCTTGAAAACATGGTCTGTTGTCCTCTATGGAAACAAGTGTCGTTTATGTTTCTGCTTCATATTAATAGATATCTGATTTGACTGACCATACTTTAGGTTGTACAGATTTTTTTGCTTTGCCTTATTTAATTAAAGATGCCTTAATTGCAAACCACAAGATATCCTCCTGGATCTACTTTGTGTTTTTACTAAGGTTTGAGAAACACCATTTTTTTTCTTTTTTTTTTCAAGGTTTTGCCTGTTTATTATTATTATGAACAAGGAAGTCACACTTTCTATCCCTGTATATCCTTATTCAAGGTCCCTTCTGGCTCCAGCCACATCCGGTCATTCTTTCTTCTCCACAACTCCTCGTCTCCTCCCTGGGCAAGCAGCAGACAGTCCCATGGTCCCATGGTCCCAATATTGCTTGGTTCAGTCTCCACTCCTGGCAGATCCAGTTTTCTCCCCGCTCCCTCAAGAGTGAGTCAGGTGTTCCTCTAGGGGCAGTGGGATCTGAGAAGTCAGTCCAGGGGAGAAACACAATTTTTCATATACTATCTTATTTACTAAGTAAATAAATAAATAAAAAATTTTTACTGAGTGTGCACTTCTTCGATGACAATCTGTGCCTTTTCAAAATATTTGTGGGAAACATATAAATACACATCCATATAAATGTCTTGTCAATATTTATTTATAGATATGTTCTCAAAAGTAGATGTTAATGTAGCCTATCACTTTAATGCATTTTCAACTTTTCTTAACATTACAAAGTATTTTACTGATAATGTCATTTTCTATTTCCCAAACAGGGATTTTTTTCTAGTAGATTTATAACAGTAAAAGCTTATTGATGTGCCTTTAAAATATTGAATTAAAATGTGAGATATTGTGAGTTATATTTGGTATAATAACTTCTCAATAGATACCAGCTTAAACTGGTAGATTATAATCTAAAATAAAATATCTATTATTAAAATAAGCCTGGCCTTCAGCTAATTGCCTAATGCTTTGAAGTATTTTTGTAGGTGTGCAAAACCTTTTTAAAACTGTGTATTATAAAGGAGATATATTTACATTATCAATGATTTTAGAAGATCAAAAAGGAATTCAGAAAACATCAGCCATCCATTTCATTAATACAAGTCTTGCTAATTTAGATTTAACAGTGAAGTAAAGATTTCCTCAATCCTTTGCATCAGCATACTCCATCTAGACTCCATCTCTGTGCTTCTTGCTCAATTCTAATATATAAGAGGCATAAAAAGATTTGAATTACTAAATCTTTTTTGATAACTCTTTTGTTGGTAGTATTAGAAATATTATAGAAAGAAAGCTATTTTTGATTAAAATTTATATAAAATATTCATGTAGAAATCTGTCTATGCATGTAAATAAAACTCTTTCTTTCTCTCTCTCTCTCTCTCTCTCTCTCTCTCTCTCTCTCTCTGTGTGTGTGTGTGTGTGTGTGTGTGTGTAACTTCAGAACTCTGCTTTGGTAAGCATTTCTCAATTTTTACCTCTAAAAGTCATATCAGGTATGTCGGTTAAACTGCACAATTACCAGTCTGACTGATGAACACAGTACAATTCATTCTATAATAAATAGTCAATAATAATATTAAAACAATAAAAAAGATTTATTTCATCCAGATGTTATAATTTTACCTTATATATTTTTTCTTCTGAGAATATTTTATACAAAAATGTGGAGAAAATGTTCCACAAAAAAATACCTGTATATGTCATGTCCTCATGTCTCATCAAAGGAAAGAAAATAAGAGCATACAGAATACAAAGAATTCCATCTCACATAGAGAAACAGACTCTCATGATAGTATGCTGGCAAGTAGTTCTCCAATAAATCTATATGAAAATAGACATTTATAAATTTATTTGATTTTCTATATATGCGGATTTGGCTGAATGTATATATGTGCGCCATTTTCATGTCTGATTTCTACAATATTGAGAAGATGATTGGATCCTCTGGAATTGAAATTACAGATAGTTATGAGGCACCAAGTGGGCACTAAGAATTGAATTCAGGTCCTCTGTAAAAGCAACAATCAACACTGACTCACCTCTCCAGCCTCAATATTATTTTAAAATAAATATTTTTTATATAAATTAGAAATCACTATGATTTGGCTCATGAGATGTTCCTTTGGCTGTGTTTTGCTGGAAGCTGGGCTTGGGGATACTGTCCCAGCTTTTTTTGGCTTAGAGCAGAACTGTGTGTTTGAGTGACAGGAGCAACAAAGAGGGTGAAAAAAAAAAGAGATGGATATCTTAATAAAGGAAGCCATTGTAGGATTGGAAAGAGACTGGGTGCAAGGGAAACCTCCAAGAACTCACAGAATATCCCTGTTCTCCAACTAATGTTGAAGGTGGTGTCTAGACAAGACTTGCCCTATAATCAAATGAATAACCACCCTAATTGTCATCACAGAATCTACATCCAACAATGAATAGAGGTGGAAGGAGGGATACATGACTGAGCACTGAGCTGAGCTCCTTATCCAGCTGAGAGGCGGGAAGGAAAGTCTGTATGGGTAAGGGGATAAGTATTATGAGGAAAATTCCCATAGTGATGGCTGGCTAGAGCTCTGAGGAACTCACTGAATCAAGAACAGCCACTGAGGAGCTAGGCCCTGCAATGATAGGCAACTATCCACTGACATGGGCAGTATGTGGAGCCTAAAAGGATGGGATCAGACTATGTTTCTGTGCGTGGGCTGGCACCTCAGAGTCCATTCCCTTCAGTGGAACCCCTAACCAAGCCCTAATATTAGGATGAGGAAATCGGACTTGCCTGGAGTGGATGCTGAGCTGACACACCTTGGGACTTCTTGCCCTTTGGGGGAGGAGTTTGGGAGGGGGAAGACTGAAGACTGGGAGGAATTGGGAGGAGGGAAGAGAAGGGGAGCAAGAGGATACATGGATAAAAAGACTTTATTTTATAAATAAAAGTTAAAAAATTATGAGAATGACCTGATGTGGTGGGAGGGGAAGGGACTTTGAATAAGGATATACACGAATAGAAAATGTGACTTCTTTATTCATAATAAAAAATAAAAAAATAAAAAATTACTGAATATTTTATTTTAAGAAAATATTTACAAAGAGTACTGAGAAACATTTGGGCCCCTCCATGAAAAACAAATCAGACTACTCTATGGCACTTCTAAAGGGCTGGGTAATTTGCTTGTTTGTTTGTTTCTCTTTTTATTTATAAAATAAAGTCTTTTTTATCCATGTATCCCCTTGCTCCAACTCCCTACCCCACTCCTGATCCCTCCAGGTCAGCAAGCCTTCAGCCTCCCTCCTCCCCATTCCTCCAGCTGTCTGTGAGTCTCAGTCAGTCTGCAAGGAAGTTTGTGTGTGTGTGTGTGTGTGTGTGTGTGTGTGTGTGTGTGTGTGTGTGTATGTGTGTGTCAGGTAGGTTGCCTGAATAATGAATGACCAGACAAATGTTGAATTCATAGGTTTGTGGAGAATATTTACACCATAATGAAGAAAGGTTCAGTAGACAGCTGAGTAAAGCAGAGTTGGAGAATAAAATATAACCCAGAATCAGGTGTCCTTAGGTATAAATATTGTTTTCAACAAAAGTTTCTTAAAATTTAATAGCACTTTGTCATCTCCTCCTGAAAAAGGAATTAAAAGAAACTAGGAATAGTCACATTTTTTTTTTAGAAATTCTCACTGAAATGTCTAAAGCTTGTTTGTGTTCTTGTCAATCTCAGAAAGAGAAGAACGGAAGGGTCTTTTTCAGAAAAAAATAATCTATTTTTTTTTCTAGTAAGTGTAAAATTGTGCCAGCAGGAATATTTGTTTTTCTCTATTTATCACAATTCTTTTAAAGAAAACTGAGCATGACTAATTTATGTTATTTTGCCAAAATTTTACAGGCCATTCATACTCATTGGTAGAAATGATAAGGGAGCTAAATATAAACATAATCATAACTAACAGAAAATCAGCGGTTACAAACCAACCCCTTCCTGTGTCTCATCACCCTACACATCACCTCTCTTAAGAGACTTGTCAAAACTGCCAAACATTCTTTTCACGGGGAGAAGCCATGGTAGTCAAGAACCTGAGCCTAGATAGGTAATGGACCTATTGGAACATCATATATTACTTGCTGTTCTGCTAAAGAACAGCAATAAAATGACTCCTAATGACATTTGGCTAAATTCATTAAAGTGTCTTGCTCAGCCATCAACATAGAAGCTTCCTTTTGCAGCAGATGCTAACCAATACTGATACCCATAACTGGATAAAATTCAGAGAATGAGAGACTTAGGAACAGTCAGTCATAAATGGATTGTCTTCCCAACCCCTCCCCCTTTTGGGGCTCAGGGGCTTCTACAACCATGAAGGCCAAAAGAGGGTAAATGCCAATGGAAATGAAAGACCCCAATGAAATAAGGCCTTCTAAACACAAAGGACTGATGTACATTTTAACTCATGGAGACTATGGGAGCATGTGCACAGCTTGCACAGGTCTAAAACACACAGGATCCTTGTTGAGAGGGAAGTAGACATAGGGCCCCATTCTCAACCCAGAAGCTATCTCCAACTGATAATCACTTACAAAAAAAAAAATAGTTTTCTCCAGTGGTGTTTCAATGCATATACAAACTAACTTGATGCCGTCCCCATGCCCAGCAAGCAGTACATGGCCAACAAAAATGAACTCTGTACTATTTTTGGAAGTATAATTTTGCTTCATAACTGAACCTGTTTTATCTTTACAAATATTTCGATTATATATGTGGTTTCCTAGTTTATTTTTATGGGTTTTCAGTCTGTGCAAATGCCTGTGTGTCAGCATCTGTACCTATATGTGTTTCTTATGCTTGTTCTAAGGCTCTTCCTTTTTTGTTTGTTTTATCCTAATCTGATTTGCTTTGTTTTTACTTTATCTTATTTCATTATTATTTAGGTGTCTATTTATATTCTCATGTGAGAGAGAAATGTGGATTTGATTAAATGGGAGGTGAGAAGAAGCCAGGAGAAATTGAGGGAAGGGAAACCATGATCAGAATGTATTGTTGGAAAATAAGAAGCTATTTCTAAAAAAGGAAAGAATATAGAAACTTGAGGAAAAAAGAACTTATATAATCTTACAGTTTAAAATTCATCATGAAGAGATGCCAGCCAGAATCCAGGTGGAAAAACTGAAACAGATATCATGGAGGAAAGCTCACTGGCTTGCTATCTATGGCTTGCTCAGACTGCTTTTTATTATTCCAGGACCACTTTTTTTTAAGGATAAGGAAGTTCCCTATGGCCTCAGCCTGCCAAAATATGTTATTAATACAATATCTTACAGACTTGTTCACAGACCATCATATGGAGGCATCTTTTTCCCTTTGGTTAGGCATGAATAAATAAGTCTTTTGTATACTTTAAGATTTTTACCATCTGTAAAACAATAGAAAACTATAGAGTGAGAATGACATTTTCTAAGTTTCAAATTCTGTGAAAAAATAGCTTTTTATTGTTTAAACCTATGGTATTTTATTATAGAAACTGAAGTAGAGTAACTTTCTTGATATGCACTCTCAATATCTGGTATATTTTATAGTTATTTATATTAACTATTCTCTGATGCCTCTTAGTATTTATTCATCCATCTTAAGTCTATCTTTCAGAATTAATAAATATCCTAAGATCTCGTTTAATATATTTTTACATATTGATTGAGGAAGAGAGAAAAAGAAGAAACACAAAGTGGAGAGAGGAAGAAGAGAGAAAGACAGAGACTTCTTCATTTGAGAACTAATTCCAGAATAAGGCTTTTCCCTTGTGAATTCTTCTAATAACTTCCTAAATGCCATACTACTAGATACTAAGTATTAAGCATGTGACTGGGTTATTGAAGATACACACAAATATTTTGCTTAGGTCACAAGGAAATGAAATGATTTTGTTTTATGAAAATGAATTAATTCTTCTAGGATTTAACCTGATGTAGTATAATCAACTTCTATTTTTTTCACCACTGGAAAAATTTCTTTATAATTAGAAGAAAACTCTTCTTTGTATTATACTAAGATTTCAGGTAAAATAGAGGAGAGCATCTTCCATTAGTGTATATGTATATTTATATATATAAATCTGTGCATACACGAATGTTTATATACATACTGAGTAAGATTAATTTTCAATTACAATCTCCTCATTTTATATTGCCATTTTAAATTTGAAATAAAATAAAATTAGAACTCAATATAAATCTTCTACCGTCATCTATATTAGTAAAAACTGTTGTGATGATTAACATCATCATAAATCAGAGAACATCAATATAAATCAGAGAAAATCAGGCTGAAATAAAATCCTAACATGCATTTTCCATTAGAAGAATTTCAAAATACTTATAAAAATTTCTTTCAATAAAATGATTTTTATATATACTATTCAATATAGGAAAATATTTGCCAATTGTAATTTCGAGTAGTTTACTAACTTGATTGTTTTTAAGTGCAAATTATTTAAACAATTTTTATTACATTAATTTATTGTGTGGGTTTGTGATATGCTTGCCATTATCAAGAAATGACTTTCAAGAGTTGGGATTTTTCCTTCTACCTGGGATCCCCATGATAGAATTGAGGTTGTCAAGCATGGTGGGAATTGCTTTTGCTGGCTGAACCATCTCATAGTCCTATAATTTTTAAATTTCACAATTAGATTTCAGATTTCTTGGGTGCATAAAAAAATGAAATCACAGTTTCTTGCTTACAGAACTTGATGCAAACTGCTAGAAATAAATATTAAAGCCTCATCAATGTTAGATCAGAAAAATGGGACTGAGGAAGTATTGTGACCAAGTGTCTTCACTGATTGAAATATCCTGCAAGGAACCTCCTTAAGCAGGAATATAAACAACTCAAAAGAGCCTCAGGAACAACCACCTCTAAACTGATCAGATTTACTGTGTCTTTTCCCCACAAAAAACCATAAAGCTATAGAGAGTCACTCTCTGAGTTGATGCCTTGCTAAGAAGACTCAGAAAAAGTAAGAAAAAAAATAAGACTGAGACCAGACCAGCTGTCTGGAAGAAGCTGATACCAGCTGAGCTGCCTGGAAGAGGTTTACACAAATGAGTCACTTGGAAGAGACATACTTCAACTTGTTCTAGTGCATGTTATGTTATGATTTATCAAGATTATCTGGCAAATGGGGTCCCATGCAGCCAGATGGCTAGATGGAGGAGCAGCATGGCATGAGTATAGGCCATGGAAAGAGATACTCAGGCTGGCCTCACAAAGAGGGACTTTATTATAAAATAAGCAAGTGGGGGCAAATAGATAAATAGGACAGACAGACAGACAGATAGACAGACAGACAGACAGGTAGATAGATAGATAGATAGATAGATAGATAGATAGATAGATAGATAGGGATTCAAGAAGTGGTTCCGAACCATAACATTCCTCCCCTTTTTGATTGTATAAAAAGGCCAGTTATTGTGCTGGAGAGATGGCTCAGCCATTAAAGGCTAGGATCACAACCAAAAACATAAAAGGGTGAGTTATTAATGACAAGTGAGGGTTGAAATGAGGGCGCAGAATTCTCTACTTTCCAGGTTGCTTCCTGTTGATTTTGGACAAAGTGAAGGAATTGGGGTCACACACAGTGGGATATGTGAGTGAAGAGCATTCAGTTAGCTGCTATATTGGAGAACTCAGGCATCTGTTCTTTAGGGGAACTGGGAAGACAGGTTGCGAGAAGAAAAAATAGATTATTAACATTTGCTCTACAAACAGTACTAGCCATAGAAAGGCTGATAACTGCCAGAAAATGAAATGGAAAAGTGTCTTGATTGTATAGAAAAGGCAAGGGTGAATGACAGAGACATAAGAGCAAGTATGGCCTTCATTGGGACATCTTTGAAAAGCAGGTTCTAGTTGTTTAGTGGTGCCTGCTTAACTCTAAATTGATAGCTGTAGTAAAGTCTAGGAGTGTGTTCTAGGAGTACTGGAGCCATCACATCTGCTCCTTCTCTGTTGTCTGGCAGGAAAATTAGGCCTGTGCAGAATCCTGAAAATATTTGCTAAATAACTGGCACAAATCTACATTTTGGTTTGTCATAGCTAAAGCTATGGCTTTGAGTTAGAAGGCTTGAACAATTTTCGAGGGCCTGGTTTTAGCACAATAAAAAAAAAATCTTTAAATCTGTAATCATAAGTAATTTAATGAATGGCAGTGGTTGAGTGGGTGAAGGGAGACAAGGGAGGCATTTCTACCATCTCTCAAGTTGGATTCTGGTAAAAGGTAAACTATGTTTGTATTTAGTTCTAGCTTTAAGAGATGAGAGCTGCGACTTTTATATAGAGATCTGAGAAAGTAGCTGAAATAGAGTCAAGTAATCAAATAGCACCAGAGATCTGAGAAGAAGAAATTATCCTTGAGTTAGCAATTGAAAATGGCCTGCTGGCCACCTGCTCAACACCTCCATTGTTGCTGAGGACAGAGGTCACAGAACAAGTCAGTCTTCAGCTGCCTTTGGCTATGTGGCTGCCAGGCTGTTGTTGTGCAGCCTGGATCAGGGTTAGGAATAAAGGGTTGCCTCTATGCTTGGGCTCCTAATACTTCCCCCTGGGGAAGAAAACAAAGAAGGCAGAGAGATCAGCAATACAACCTCAGGGGGCAGGTTGAAAAAAGCAAGTCCAATTTTATTATGGATGGGACAAACCTTAAATACTTTTGTTCCAGACTCTTCCCTCAGCCAAGAGAAAAGGCTTTGATTTGCTGATATCTGCATCTGTGTGCAGTGGTCTCTTGCTGGTCTAGGAATGTTGGGCTGTACTCAGTCCTTATCAAGGGCTCTAAGCTCAGTCCCCAGCTTGGCTTATGCAGAAGTGCTTAGGAGCATGAAGTTCTCTCCCCGATTTTTTTAATTTAAAAAGTTTTTTTTTTCTATATCTACCACTGTTCTTACCCCAAGTCCCTCACAGTCCTCCCTCAGCCTCCTCAACTCCATCTCCTCATCCATTCCCTAAGGAGGACAAAGAATCTCAAAATGTCCCAAGAGTCTCCAGAAGTCCCAAAGTTCAGTCTGGCTTGTCCAGGTGATGTAGGTCTGAGTTCCTCATCCCAATAACAAGGCTGATTTAGGTATTCCTCCATAGGGGATAGACTCCTAGATGTCAGTTCATGTACCAGGAATATACTCTGATCTTATTGCAGGAAGCTCCACAAACTGCCCACCCCATTTGATAGTCATTTACCTTTGGAAAGTTTAGTTCCTTTCCATGAAGGTTAAGACACTATTTATTATCACCAGTTTGCACTGGTTTGACAGATGAAAGGGAGTCAGGGAAAGACAGAAGATGTAAGGTGTGCCCATGACCTGTGGCAGGGGAGGAAAGAAAGTGCAACAGACAGGCTAAGGTGAGAAGCCTTCTTAAGGAATGCTTGACTTCAGGGTGCTGGGCAGTCCAGTTTATTGCTATTGGCCAGGGCTCCAGGAAGTTGGATCACAACCTTAACAGTGTCTTCAGGCTGTGAAGTGAGCTCCAAGATTCTAGCTTTGTGGCTATTATCTATGCTGAGGCAGGTTTTGTGCTGCAAAGCCTTTGAATCTTTGCATCAATTGAATCAAATCTTTGCATCAAAAGTCTTTGAATCATTTCTTCTCTGTAAATAACTCCTCACCCATATTCCTGTAATCCCAATGAAACTTATTGGTTTATAAAGTTGTACTTTGGTGGTATCTGTACTTTGCTTTGTAGTGAACCCTTTGTCTGAGGTAAGTAGATAGGTATGTTGTGTCTTCACAAGAAAAATTTTCATCACCACCTGGTACAGACAGGTTATAACATATTTTAGTAGAGATTACTTACATGCATAGAGTAGATGCAGTCTCTTAAGATAGCTACAAGAGCAGCCTTAACTGAGCCTATCAGGATACTTCCTCTGTTGGAACTTTGAAACAGCATTAAGAATGTAACATATAGAATCGCTTTTTCCCAATATTTAAAGGTTATCTGTGGACGAGACATCATGATTCCCTAAGGCAGAGTTTATTTTGTGCTATTAAAAAGCTAATCAATTAAGTTAAGGTGCAATCTAAAGTAATAGATATTGCTAATAAAGGGCTCTAGTACGCCTACACATAACGAACATGGCTCTGTCCTTCCTCAATTCCCTCTTCTTTGCTGAAAATAGATTGCATTCCTAGAGGTCTGTCTATTGCCTTATATGGCCACTTCCTACTCCTGAGCATACCTACCAAGGTCTAGATATCAAAACATTGAAGTTCTGCAATCAAAAGGCCCCTTTTGCCACCCTAATTAAACTGTCCAATCAAAACTAAACACCATATTCTAACACTGAGTTTCCTCTTTTACCTGTATCATATATCAGATGTCTAAGGGCCACAACGGTCTCCTCTCTAACTATAGGAAATATCCCTCTTCCTGTCTTTTGTTCCCTTCCTTTTCTTCTTCTTCCTCTATCCCCCATCTTTGACCCCTATCCCTGCACTTGTCCTTCTGGGGCAAATAAAATCCTTTGTGCTGAGTACTTGATCTTAGAATATCTTGCGCCAATACTGGTCCTTTCATCTAGTACTTCTCAGGCACATTACATGTATCCTATGTGATCTCGATAAAATAGTCTTTTCGTGTTTTCACCAAGCAATAGGTAAATATTATTCACACTTTGAGGATTAATAATACAAATATTTAGAAAACTGAATTTTAAAAACCAAAGCTTACTTGGCCAACTAACAGTACAATTATGATTCAAATCTATATTTTGCTAAATGGTGTTTTGGTGAACACTTTTTAGTTGATAGAAAAATTTAAAGGTTTCTTTTTGCTTTTTTTGGTAGCAAATAGTAGCTTTGTGCTATCTGACCTCAAACATCCTGTCTTGGTATGGTGTGTCTGTATCATGATTCAGTAGCCAGTCCTAATGTAATTAACTGAAAGCTGTAATTCATGGCACAATTTACTCTTTTTGTGGAACACTTAGTAGGTTTTTACATGGAGAGTGAGACATATGTCCACTATGAATTGTTAGCACTCAAATAATCTTCCATATTTCACATATGCATTCCCTTCTCTTTCCTGGAAACCTTTACCACAGTTCATATTTTCCATAAGTGCTTTGCTTTTTTGAGTCTCACACACATGGAACTGCACAGATGAAGTACCTTATCAGATGGCTTCTGTCCTTTAAGAAAATATATTCTAGGTTTTTTTTTATTTACGTTTGATAGTTTATTTCTTTTATAACTTGATCATGGTACACTATTTCATTGTGTATATAAAATAGTATACTTAGTCATACATTACTAGGAAATCTGAGAAGCTAGAACTTTTACTAGACCTCACAGATTTACGTAATAATGTACCACAAAGTCACTTAAAACTTAAAACCAATACATACTCTTAACCCAGCGTGTTTGTTTTATCTTCCTGTAAGATAGTAATGTTGAAACTGGCCTTACTTGCCATGGATTTCCCATGTAATCAACTTTTGCAACCTACTTTAACGCATAGTTGCAATCTTAAATGATGTATTCTTCTAGTCCTTTGGGTCACAGAGCAATGTATGTGTGCTATGTTTGTCATTTGTTGAAAGCAACAAACAGAATGAAAAGGGACCTGACAAAACAAATGTCTCACAAAAATACTGAAGACAGCATTCAGATACTGCTTAATATCATATGTGTGTGTTATTATCTAGGTGATTTGGGGCCACTAATAACCTATAATAAAGTCTCATTTCTAGTAAACTGCTGTTAAGGATCTCTGCAAAATAGTTCTCATTCTTACCCACTGTGCTTCTTTCTGTGTGGTTCAATAACACAGAGTAAAGCCTTTTATTAGGCTCACACATGAACAGACAAAACATTGTTTATACAAGTGAGCAAATATATTTACAACAAGACAGAATACAGACAGGAGAGACAATGAAAAGATATAAAGAAAGAAAAGGCTTGACCCCAGACTCACCTTAGCAGACAAGACTAGGGTTTGCCTGTGAGGGGCTCCTCCAGCTACACATAAAAGAGGGGAAATTGCACAACCGCCTCACCTCCAGGGCAAACTGCATCATGAGAGAAGGACTGAGGCCTTGAAATTCAAACCCCTGCACAGAGCAGAGTCATAGATTGGGCAGACCCCTTGCTCAGAGGAGACAGGAGACACACAAGACCTCTTGCCACAACTGACTAGGAGCCATTTAATCATAAACCACTGAAGCCATGGGCAGACACCAGTTCTTCATATATATGTATATATATATATATATATATATATATATATATATATAAAGAACCACAAGGCAACTCCAGAAGAAACTGGTGGTTCTACAACTACAACTACAAAGCAGAAATGGAAAAGGGGACATAACAACAGACCCCCTGGAAATCCAGTGAATTATCAGATCATACTTTGAAAATATACATTCCACAAAAATGAAAAACCAAGAAGAAATGGACAGCTTTTTGGACAGGTACCATTTACCAAAATTAAATGAAGACCAGATTAATTACCTAAACAGACTGATAACCCTAAAGAAAATTGAAGCTGTCCTTAAAAGCCCTGCCCCCCCAAAAAAAGCCCAGGTCCAGATGGTTTCAGAGCAGAAATCTACCAGACATTCAAAGAATTACTACCTTTATTCCTCAAACTATTTCACACAGTAGAAACTGAAGGAATATTGCCAAATTCCTTTTGTGAGGCCACAACTACCCTAATACCCAAGCCACTCAAAGACACAACAAAGAAGGAGAATTACAGAACAATCTTCCTCATGAATATTGATGCTAAATTTTTCAACAAAATTTTGGCAAACTGTATACAACAATGTATAAAAAATATCACCCACCATGACCAAGTAGGCATCATCCCAGAAATGCAGGGATAGTTCAATATGCAAAAATTATAAATGTCATATATCATATAAGCAAACAAAAGGAAAAAACCCAAATGATCATATCTTTAGATGCTGAAAAAGCCTTTGACAAAATCAAACACTCCTTTATGATAAAAGCTCTGGAGGTATCAGGAATACAGGGGAAATACCTAAATATAATAAAGGCGATTTACAAGAAGCCGACAGCCAGCATCAAACTTAATGTAGAAAAACTCAAAGTAATCCCACTAAAATTAGGAACTAGACAAGGATGTCCTCTCTCCCCTTATCTATTCAATATAGTTCTCAAAATTTTAGCTAAATCAGTAAGAGAACGAATGGAAATTAAGTGGATACAAATTGGAAAAGAAGAAGTGAAAGTATCTCTATTTGCAGATTATATGATTGTATATATATATACACTTATATATATAAGTGACCCACAGAGTTCTTCCAAGGAACTTCTATGGCTGATACACCCCTCCACAATGTAGCAGGATACAAGATTAACTAAAAAAAATCAGTAGTCCTCCTATACGCTAAAGATAAAATGGCTGAAAAACAAATAAGAGAACATCACCCTTTATAATAGCTGCAAATAGCATTAAATACCTTGGAGTAAGTATAATCAAAGAAGTAACAGATCTATTTGACAAAAATTTTAAATTATTGAAGAAAGAAATTGAAGAGAATATCAGAAAATGGAAAGCTCTCCCATGTTCCTGGATAGGTAGGATCAAAATAGTAAAAACAGCAATTCTACCAAAAGCAATCTACAGATTCAATGCACTGCCCATCAAAATCTCTACACAATATTTTATGGACCATGAACTAACAATACTCAATATTATTTGGAATAACAGGAAAGCCAGGATTGCCAAAACAATTTTACTCAACAAAAGAACCTCAGGAGGCATCATCATCCCCAAATTCAAGTTATACTATAGAGCTACAGTAATAAAAACAGCCTGGTACTGGCATAAAAACAGACTTGTGGATCAATGGAATAGAATTGAGGATCCACGCATTAATCCCAAAACCTATGAACACCTGATATTCGACAAAGAGGCCCAAAATATTCAATGGAAAAAGATAGTATCTTTAACAAATGGTGTTGATATAGCTGAATGGTAGTGTGTAGAAAATTGCACATAGGTTCAAGGATGTCACCCTGCACAAAATTCAAATCCAAGTGGATCAAAGACCTCAACATAAACCCAGCCACTCTGAACTTGATAGAAGGAAAGTGGGAAATTCCCATCTATGAATTGGCACAGGTGACCACATCATAAATATAACACCAGTGGCACAGACACTAAGATCAACAATCAATTAGTGGTACCTCCTGAAACTGAAAAGCTTCTGTAAAGCCAAGGACACTGTCAATAGGAAAAAACGACAGCCTACAGAATGAGAAAAAATTTTTAGCAACTCTACTAGTGATAGAAGATTGATCTGTAAAACATATAAAGAACTCAAGAATCTAGAGCCCAAAACCTTGAATAACCCAATCAAAAAATGGTGTTCTACTGAACTCAGTCTTGATTTTGAGGGAGGAAAACTGGATCTGCCAGGAATGGAGGCTGGACTGAGCAATATTGGGACCATGGGACCTTGGGAACTCCTGCCCATGCTATGGGAGTTATGGAGAGATGTAGGGAAGAAAGAATGACCTGATGTGGGGGGAGGGGGAAGGGATCTTGAATAAGTATATACAAGGATAGAAAATGTGACTTCTTTATCCATAATAAAAAATATGAAAAAAGGAAAAGACTCTCCAAGTATCTTTCAGCACTGTAGTATATATTCTGTTGACCTCTTAATTTCATAAATAAACTTCCCTTTATTTCATAAAAAAATCAGGTTCAGAACTAAAAAGTCAATTCTCAGCAGAAGAATTACAAATGGCTGAAAGGCAATTGAAGACATGCTCAACATTTTTAGCCATCAGAGAAATGCAAATCAAAACAACTTTGACATAACACCTGACACCTGTCAGACTGGCTAACATAAAAGACACAGATGACAGCCTATGCTGGAGTGTTTACTGAGCAAGGGGAACACTCCTCCATTGTTGGTGGGAGTGTAAGCTTGTTCAGCCACTCTGGAATGCAATATGGCAGTTTCTCAGAAAACTGAGAATCAGTCTCCCCAATGATCCAGCAATACCACTTCTGTGTATATACCCTAAAGACGCACAGTCATACTCCAAAGGCATTAACTCAAGTATGTTCATAGCATTTTTTTTTAATAACAAGAACTTGGAAACAACCTAGATGCCCCTCAACTGAGGAATGGATTATTAAACTGTGGTACATCTACACAATGGAGTACTACTCAGCAGTAAGAAAAAATGATATCCTAAAATTTGCAGGCAAATAGATGGGTTTGGAGAATGTCCTCCTGAGTGAGGTATCTCAAACCCAGAAAGATAAGCAGGGTATGTACTCACTCTTTAGTGGACTCTTAAAAAAAAGCAAAAAGCAAAGCATGTCCAAGCTGCAAACCACAACCACTCAACAGCTTGGAATCTGAAACACCTGGGACTGACACCTTGGACCCCACTCCCCCTAGAGGAACACCTGACACAGTCTTGATGTTGGGGGGAGAAAACTGGGCCATTCAGGAGTGGAGGCTGAACTGAGCAATATTGGGACCTTAGGACCTTCTGCCCATGCTGGGGAGGAGATGGGAAGAAGTTGAGAAGACAGAGTGACCTGAGGGGGTCGAAGGTGGAAGGGACCTTGTATAAGTATATACAGGGATAGAAAATGTGACTTTATTCACGATAAGAAATAAAAAAATTCCCATAAAAAGAAAACAAAACAAACAAAAAAATGAGACAGAACAATTTAAGTGTGACAGGTTTTGAGAAATTAGGTTTTTGTTTTCATTCATAAAAACTAAAAATTTAATAACTCTGTATCTATATTTAGGTATGTCATTAGCAGAGTCCAATCTATTATCTCTGTGTTTTCTAGCTATGACTCCAAGAAAAAGTAGCTATAAGTAATTTCAAGGTCTTTCAAGTGAGCACAACATAAGAAGACTAAAATTTCCAGAAAATAATTTTATCTCCTTGCTGTTCTAAAGAAACTTCAGCAAATCCGTAAAGCCAAGAAGTTGTTCCTTGTGGCGGCCACCAGCTCACTGCATATAGCTGCACTGTGGATCCCATAGGATTCTCCATCCTGCAACTTATGTTTCAGCACACGGTCAGAAAGCCAGCCCAGGGAAGACCAGAACTGGCCCACACTCTAGAAGGAAATAGAAAAACAGCAGACTTATAGCAAACTGTAAACATAATTAACTTATACTTTATATTCTATACTTTCCTAGCTATTGCCTTTTGATATATTTATTTGCCTATTTTTCATAATTACTTAATTAAAACAGATTCTGATTATGTTAAAAAAATGAAAAGGAGAGTTCAAATCTGGGTTCATTTTTGATAAACTGTTTCAAGGGGAAATGTGATGATTGCTTTTCTCAGAGTGACGTGCACAGATTAGGGGGATTTGGGGGTTATTGTTAATGTGTTTAAGTCAATGGAACTTCATTTTTAATTTTTTATAATTTATTTTTTGTATATGTGTGTTTTGTTTGCATTTATATCTGCACCAGCTGTGTTTCTGGTGCCTATAGAGACCAGAAGCATTGAGTGCCCCATAACTGACGCTACAAATGAGCCTCCATGTGGAGGCTGTGAATTGAATATTGGTCCTGTGTAAGATCAATCAGTGTTCTGAACTGCTAAGCCCCTTCACAGCCTTGCTATAACAATTTATTACTCAATAAAAGACATCTTGGCTCTCTCCAATATTTATAAATTATCAATAGTATGCCATAAAGTGTGTTTACAGTTTTGTGTGGGCATACATTTGATTTTAGTCACTCCAAGTAAAAACCAAGAACAAATGATACATCCATGATAAGAGCATGGAGAGATTTGCTTGACAATTCCGGCTTCTCTCTAGTGTCTCCAGTGCTTTCTCTTTTCCTTTTCATCAAAGGCTGAGAATTCCCCAAGGTGTGTCTTCATCAGCATCTGAGATGTGTGCTCTTCTAATATGAAGGTAGCTGCATATTTTACTTGTTTAAATCTATGATTTTCTGAACACTCAGCATCTCTTCTTACAATTTCCATTGATAAAATGACCTTGTTAAGATGCCTGATCAAATGTTCCCAGGTGTCTTTTCCTTAAGGTTGAGATTTCTTGAGTAGGGCTATAGTTTGCCTTTCAGTCCTGTATCGTTTATATTTTACAAGCTCCCCACCTCCATTGTAGCCTCTCTTAACAGGGTATGTTGCACAGAAGTGTATCATTCCATTCAAGTGCATAAAACTTTGCTTCATAGGGATTTAACTCAGGACCTCAAGGACACTGAGTAGACACTTTACCTCTCAGCCACACCCTACTTCTGTGTCACATTCTACCCTTAGAGTTCCCTAACTCATGATAAACTTCTACCTTAAAATTTATAATTATTTTATTGATTTTTATTTTTATAATTAAGCTTACTATCTCTTTTAAGTTCATTTTATGCATGAATAGATTAAAGTAATAAAGTTTGGGTGCATAAAATATTACAGCTGATGATGTCAAAATACTCCACCTAAATTTTGGGAGCATGCCTACTTACAGATTATATTCAAGTATTGAGCAGACAAAAAACATAGTACAACTCAAGACTGCCACCTTATGATTTAAGAGTGTTCTTCATTTAGAGGTCTGGCTACACATTTGCATACCTTTGAATTTTGGTTCTTGTAATGATTTAAATAAAAGTGACCTCTCTCAATCAGATCCTAAATTTTAGTGTTTGGTTTCCAACTGGTGAACTATTTAGGAAGGATCAAGAGGCATGGCCTTATTGAAGGAGGTATGTCACTGGGGGCTGAATTTTAAAATGTCAAAAGACCATGACAGGCCCGGCATCACTGTCTCTCACAAATCAAAGTCAAATGAGAACTCTCAGCTCCTACTCTAGCACCATGTCTGCCACCTTATTACCACATGATGCTAATGAACTAACCCTCTGAAACTCTAAGCAAGCCACCAATTTAATTCTTTCTTCTAAGAATTAAAATTAGTTGCCTTAGTTATAGTGTTTCATCACAGAAAAAGAACAGTGACTAAGACATTTAATTATTCAACACAGAGTCTACACTGAAAACAGCACCTTGTACCACCTAACAGGCTGTATAGTCTCTGGGTTACCTGTAAGTACAAAATAGCTTCTTTTTGAGCATTGGAATTTAGAAGTTCCAGAATGTCTATCATACTTACAGTGAAAACAAAAAAGAAAAGAATATTCCTCTCATTTGATTATATTTTACACATATCTTGGATAACCTATATTTTGGTCAAAACTATGTTCAAATAAGCATAAGAAGATGTAGAAATGGAGCTGATTTCATACAAGAACAAAACTGATCTTTTCTCATCACAATGAGACATTATTCAATTACCAGTCATTCTGAACAGGGAGAAACATATCTGCATGATAATTACACACTACATTTTTGCATGGTGTTTTAAAACACCCTCCAGGTTTTCTAGTCTTTTTCTCTGTAAGAAGAAACAGATATACCCAGTGCTAAAGTCTAAAGCCCTTTTTAAATATTAGATGGTATTCCTTTAGAATATATATAACGTTTTAGTTTTACTGAACTGGAAAATAGAGACATGCTCTTTTTAAATTTTTTTTAAATTAATCTGTTCTTTACACATTTTCCAGTCTAGTAGCAAAATGACTGCTCAGAGTGAAAGTCCGTAAAAGATTGTAGCACTTCATGACTTTGTAAGGGCTAACCAGTAGAAACAGTTGATAAAATGCTTTGCATTCTGCAGCCAGGGCTTCTTAGTGTCAGAAATGAAGTACTTCTTTAACTTCTCCTGAAAAGCAGCCATAAATATGATCTCTTCATATTCAAAACATAGTGGATGTGTTTCATAAACTGACTGAAGAAGCACAATCTTATGCAAATATTTCTAAATTAAGTTCATGGTTCAGAGATCTAACTGCCCCACCAAAATTTAAAATGCATTCTCAAGAATTCTGAATCTAATTATGTCTTGGGGTATAACTGCTAGATAAGACCTTGGATAAATCAAATGATCTTTCAAGGATCTAAATTTCTTTATTGCTCATTTTCTTTGCAGTCTCTACAGTGTTCTGACTTAATGGAACAGAATTTAATAAACATCTTAGCAAGCAATTCTACGGAGAAGAGTATATTTTCCATATAGAAACTCCTTGTTCGCTCCCTTGCACCAATGGTCACTCCAACACAGCCACCACCCAAACAAAGCTGGAAAGTCCTTCCTGATCTAGATCAATTCCACTTGAGAACAATTGGAATCAAATTTTGGTCTCAGAGTCAGGTATAATTGTCCATACTTCTATTCATTGCTCTCAGAAGGCTGAAAAAGGAGGGGCATGGCCTGGAGCTCAAGGCCTGTTTATGCCACATACTGTGATCTGAGACAGACACTGCCCTGGAACAATGGAAAAGCAAGCAAACAAGCAAGCAAATAAATAAATAAACAAACAAGCAAACAAAACAAATATCACTGACACTACATTTGATATGCCTGAGATATAAAATTATTGAAATAATTTCTCTTAAAAAAAGCATTCTTTTTTGAAAAACTGAGTTACATAAGATCAAATTGTTTAAAAAAGTAAAACAACTAGAAAAAAACATTTAATATACATCCATGAAGCAATTTGCTTTAAACAAAGATTGTTGTCAAGGTTGATACTGTTAACAAGATCTAAAGTTGCCTTATGGAATTGTCTGTGTGTATACCTGTTAGCTGTGGGCAGGCCTGTTGACATTAACTTTGATTAGCATTGCTGAGGTGAGGGGACCTAGGGGCACTATTCTTGGCTGTAGATCCTGGACTTCATTGAAAGGAGAATACTAACAAAATAGTAGTATTCTTCTCTTTCTCTGCCTCTTGAGTGCTTATATAATGTGAACACCTGCTACCACCAGGACCTCCCTGTCATGACAGACTCTATCTGTAGAATGGCAGCTAAGTAACCCTCCTCTTCAGTAAGTTACTTTGTTAGGCTATTTCTTTTTATCCACAGAAAATGTAAACAAGCCATGTTTTCATGTGGTCTTAAGTCATCCAACTGCTCAGTCTGCTAAAAGTACACTATAGGTTTTTTGTTTATTTTTTCCTGTATTTTCTTTTTGTTATGTTTGTAAGTGACTGATGGTTTTTGTTTGTTTGTTTTTATCATACACTGATTGAATTTGGAATTAGGAGTACATGTACTTCTTGGCAAATCTTTGAAGTCTTTTTTGTTGAAGTTTATCTAAATATGGAAAACTCACCCAAAAGGTGGGCAGCATCACAGTGTCGGAGTCCATTAAGAAGGAGAAAACCCCAAAGAGAATTTACCTTACTGTGCCTCTTGGTCAGTGTTATGTTCCAAGTTGTCCATGTCACAATTCCTTCTCTGCCACAATGGACTGCTGCATGTTTCACGATTGTGAGATAAAACAATTTCAGCATTAACTTGATTTTGTCCAGGCATTTGGTGAAAGAAAGATTAAAAAGTAACTCAGAAAGTTTTGAGAGTGTTTGACTTTGCACATTCTAATTTGTTTTCAATTGTAAAGAGCTTTTTTTTTTCAGAATATGTTTTCCAGACAGTAAAATACTATAGAAGTGATTATAAGGTAGAACCATTTGATCATTAATCCAAATGTCACATATATTCCTGGTGATCCCTACAAAAAGAAAAAGGAAAGGCTCATATCCTAAATACAAATTTAAGTACACTAAACTTAATTTTTGACTATTATCACCCAACTTAAGCTAATCTTCTTATCAACTATTAAATGGCTATGAAGATAGGTTGTGTATTGACTTTGAACTTCAGTATAGTCTTACTGATAGTGCTTAAATGCTGTCTTTGAATTAGCTAAAACTCATTAACAAGCACATTTTGCCTATACAGAGCAATTATATATGATACTATTAGCAGTATCAATTAAGATAGATAAAGTAATAGCCTAATTGAATGCACAAGGAGTCTAATGGCTTTGCTTTCTCTGATAATGGATTATACTCTGTTCTTGTACAATAAGCCAGGCACAGGATCAATAGTATTTTATGCTTAGAAAAACCACTACCCTGAATGATACCAACACCTAATTCAGGTTTGTTTCTTTGATTTTTAACATCAGCAAAGGAAAATACATCACAAATGTAAAACATTAATTTTGGAAGCCCATGCTCATGTCTTTTACTCGTGAAACACTGAGACATTTCAAATTTTTATGCCCACTTTTAAGCATTTTAGTCAGTTTGTGCAATATATGATTCATAATTCTAGTTTACATTAGGTTTAGCTATTCATTACATTATTACAATATACAAATGTACAAAATAATCTCTGACATAAATATGTATGTACACTGACAATTCTATGATGGCCAAGCTTGGATACTTATGGAAAAGTATATGGAAATCATAATATTAGTGTAATTTTCCGCCAAACTCTCTAATGAACACCAAGCTACTTTTGTTAGAGAAACACCTTTCATTTTCTCCAAGATTGTGGATACATGATGGTGTCTCACTTCACGCATCTTTGTGTCTTCATACCATCATGTATAAAGCAGTTTTGGGAAGGCATCATGCTGCTCAGTATTTTCTAGTATTCTCGATAAAAGTGATTCAGGCAGAACAGCAGCAGTTGCAAATATATTTCAAGTAAGGTTTATGTAGGTAATGAACACAGATGTAGCAGGAGCATTTAAAAATGAATGTAAAGTGAACAACCGACTTGATTTAAGCAATGCACTGTAAAACTATCACAATTTGTCTATGCTTCACTTGATCCAGTCTCTACACCTTACAGTAAGTAAGCAGAGGTCTGCCTGCTTATTTACTATGAAGCAGAGAAAGCAGCATTAGAATTTTATTGTATGGGCCACACATCTCAGCAAAATAATGTAGCATCCTCTGGTCTCAGAGAACTGCACTAATTCTTTCGCTTAGAAGCCAATACGTTAAGTTGAAATATTCACAGTGTACGAGCATATGGAGCAATATATATGGTCAACTACAATTGGCAGAAAGCATAAACTTGGATGAACTTTCCGGAATGAAGTGCATACTATCTACTACTATTGACACAACAAGTTTGTTGTGAGGTATTATCCTATGTAAAGATTTTCACATATGCTTTTCAAGTTGTATTATAATGAACCTTACTTTAAAGCAATTTCACTTTGTTTATATCCCAGACAGAATATTAATTATTAATTTAGAGTAACTAAAATGATAATCATTTTCTTTGTGTATATTTGATATGCAAATAAAATATTCACTGTTCATATCATACTGTAAATAAAAGTTAAAAGAGAAAAAAGGAAAATAAAACCAAATTTTGAATTTATGTAACCTGTAAGAGGTAGCTTTAGGAATCATTTAAAAAGTGTTGCTGTTCCAGATTTAAACAAATTGAAAAATTTAATTAATAAAAAAGTGTTACCATTTTGCTCAGGCTATTCTTACTTCAGTTTTGCTCACATTTAAACATACTGATTTTTTAACAAATTAATTTATTTTTAAAAATAATTTAATGCTATATACATGGTATTACATCTAATATTCTTATGATGTATGGGTATTTTAAAATAATTATTTTCTTCAACATCTTTTTAAAAATTACATATGCATGTTTGTGTGTCTGTGAAAATTTTGTGTATGTGGGCATAGTACCCAAGAAGAACAGAGAGAATGGATATATAACTGGACTTGTAGGTAGTAGTAAGCTATCCAGTGTGGATACTGGAAATCACATGAGTGTTCTGGAAGAAAAGTGCATGTTTTTAGTCACTGAGCTATCTTTCTAGCTCCAAAATAGAGAGCATTTGTGTATGATTATCACTAGACCCATTATGATTCATTATGACTCATTATGATCCTCATAAATGTATTAAACAAAATTTCACCTATTGGGTGTGTTTTACTTGACAACACTGTGATGAATCATGTGAATATATGTATTAATGCATTTCTATTCTTAATTAAATAATTAAATATTGAAGCATTTGACCATTATAACTTTGAAAGCATAAATTAAATTCTTGCTCAAAAAAAGCAGTACATTATCACTTTTTGTTAATTTTTAAAAAAATAAAAATTTTATATTATTATTTAAGATATTTTTTGGATTACTACTAAATTAAATAACATGTAATATTCAGAATATATATTTGTGTCCTATGCATGTCAATTTTTAAAATGTTTTTAGTAATAATTTCAATCTTCATTTTTGATGCAAATTATTAATCTAAGATGCACAATAATGCAACTTAGAAAACTTTGTGGTAAACACATATGTAGCTCTTGGTCAGGCTGATATAACTTTTAAATTATCATGTAAAATTAAAAACTGACACATTCACTTCGTTCCTTAAAACTAATTGAAAGGAATAACAAAGGAATAGCTGAAAGTGTAATAAGTCTATATAAAATATGGAGATCCTCTCATGTATTAACATGGGATTTCTTTTCATGAATAACAATAGAAAAACATCAAAGCCAATTATGAAAATTAATAGTAGGTTTCTTGATCATATAAAATCAAATGTGAAAACAAATTATTAGAATAATTTTCAATAAGCTTTAAGGAGAATAAAATTATCATACAAGTTGCAATAGAAACAAAAGGCAGAAAATTGTGACTCAAGATAAAAACCTGTCACTGATGCTTAATTTTGGAGTGTTCTCTAACAATTTTCCTTTAACCAAGCCTTCCTTTGATCAATGCAGATGCATAAGTAAAGCATGTAGACCTAGGTCAAGCCTTCTCTGCCTTGCAGTACACACAAGAAAAGCCCAACAAAGTACTAACCAGAGTAAATTTTTATATAATTAAAACCATATGCCATCTTGAATTAATAACTTTTAGTGAAATACACAGTTTCATATATGATTTGGAGGATTGGGAGATTGATCACTAAAGGTATTTGCTATATAAACATAAAGATCTAAGTCTTTATGAATCCCAAGTATCCATGTAACATACATGTACTTACTTTATGTATTTGTAATTCAGTACCATAAGAAAGATACAGGCAGATCACAAGAAAGCACTGGCCTACAATTCTAATCATGATGGCAAGTGCTCAGATCAGTAGGAGACTCAATGCCAAGGTAAAAAGTGGTGAAAGAGAGTGAAACACTTCTAGACTTTTTCCGGCCTCTGTGTGTACAAGTATGGGCATAGGTACCACACACTATCATATATGTATAGCATGCAATGTGATAATAAATCATGTAACAATAAATAAACTAGCTTGCCCTAACTGTTGTTTTCTTGTGACATTATTTATGTGATTATAGTAGTATTTTACTATTTCAGAAATTTTAATTTACATTAATATAGATATCATAGTTAATATAGATTACATTAGTATAGATATTTAATAACATAAAATTGAAATTTGCCAAGTACACCTATTACTTAATCTCTATCTAAGTATTTAATAATAATAATAAGTACCAATAGTTCTGAAGACATTATGAACTAAAAAACTGGAGACACTTGTGTACTCTGTAAATATACAGCACAATGCTGGCTACCACTGCTGAGGATTTGCATCCCTACCATACTTTATTTTGCTATAATTTGATGTCTCTGATGATGTGTTAAATATTTGTTTTTGTCAGTCACTGAGCTCATATTTGATGAAGTCACTGTCAGCAACCAAGCATCTCTGTCCCATGAATTGACTCTCAACTCTTATTCTATATTGGAAAGAATAGTTATATAGAACACTGAGTTGAATATATATTTCCTTATATTAAAATGATAGTTATAATTGGGTTAAATTTTTATTAAGTGTGAGTTTGAATTTTTTTCTTCTTTATTTTGTATTTATCAAAAAAACAGTAAAATGAATTTAAAATGCTGAAAAGTTAACAATAACTATAAAGAGGATAAGAATCATAAGCATGGCTTATCAAGGGTGGTAATGCAAATAAGATTGCTACACATATATTTACTTTGTGTTCAGCTTTCCCTCTGAATTTTTTTTTCCATCCCTGTATATCCTTATTC
>PVIH01007009.1:0-38212 GCA_004025045.1 Sigmodon hispidus
TTCTCGGCCTTTTGGCTAAGATCAAGTGTAGTATCTGTTCTTATCAGTTTAATATCTGATACGTCCTCTATCCGAGGACAATATATTAAATGGATTTTTGGAACTAGGAGTTGGAATAGGAGCTTGCTCCGTCCACTCCACGCATCGACCTGGTATTGCAGTACCTCCAGGAACGGTGCACCCCCTCGGGGAACAACTGCGGTTTAAGGAAAGAGCGTTTTTTTCGTCCTTTAGTCTTTGCTGTGATAACATCTGGTACAGTGGGCGCAGCAATAGAGGTGCTGCTTACTCGAGGCTCGGAGGTGTGGCTACGCAGGGTACAGCTCAACTGAAGCTCCTGCTGTCACCCCAGCCCTGGGATCCAGGCGCTAGAGATTGAACCAGAACTTCCATCAGCTGTGTTTAGCTTCACTCCTAGGCGGTTTTATAGGTTATTGTCAGCCTCGTGGAACTTGAACTGGGCCCTTTACATGGTTTTTTCCTTTGCCGGCTGGCTGTGGGTGCTGTTGATAAGGGGTGATGGGGTGATGGGGTGATGGGGTGATGGGGTGACACGTGTAGGACACTGGTTCTCAACCTGGGGCTCCCCATTGTCGGAAGACATACTTCTGATGGAGATATGGCTCAGTGTAAGCACACTGCTGCTCTTCTGAAAGAGCTGAGTAAATTCAGTTCCCAGCATCCATGTCAGATGGCCGACAACTGTCTGAAGTTCCTGTCCATAGGGGACCGGATGGCGCTGGGCACTGCACTCATGTGCACTTACCCCACCCCACCAAATTTACACATGGTCTAAAATTTAAAAAATAAATAAAAGGGGCTGGAGAGATGGCTCAGTGGTTAAGAGCACCGTCTGCTCTTCCAGAGGACCCGGGTTCGATTCCCAGCACCCACATGGCAGCTAACAACTGTCTGTAGTTCCAGTTCCAGGCAAACACCAAGGCAAATAAATAAATAAATAAATAAAGTTTAAAAAAAATAAAATAAAATAAAAAAAATAAAAAAAATAAAAAAAAAATCATAAGTTAAAAGGTTTGGACATGAAGATACTTTTATTTTGGGAGTAGTTTTTGCATAGATAAAACTAATAATGTTAAAATTAGTTTTTTTTTTTCCCCACAGAAATTATAAACTTGTGTGAAGTACAAAGCATTCTCAAGATGTTAAGGCACACAGGAACAAGGCAGGTGGGGTTTCCTTGTCTTAGAGTTTGGCTTTCTTCTTAAAAGATTCCTTCATTTTCTTGACCGCAGAAAGGTCCCCAAATCCCACAGGCCAGTTGTCATGATCTATTTATTAAATAGAGAAGCACACGTCACTCACAAATTTCTTACAAAAACTTTTTGACCTAGTTTCCACCCAGGCGTCATGGTTTTGTTTGTTTGTTTGTTTTTTAACTCACCGAGGCTAGGAAAAGAAATCAGTAGAATAAACAGTTTGGCAAAAATCCTTAGGTTTCAATGCCAGGCAGAGGTGCCTCACACTAGCTTCCTCAGTTTGGGAAACCTCGGTCTTCTCACCCCTGCTTTGGGTTATTGGTTAAAAGTGGACATCTTTGTGCACTGCCCCAACACAAAGCAGATTCAGAACCATGTACGTTATGCTAAGATGAAATCTTTCCCCTCACCAGGCTCCCCGATCATCGGGTTGTGGACAAAGAGAAACATGTGGCCTTAGGATGGCAAGCTGCCATCCTGCAACCAAGAAAGCCAGCCTTGAGAAAAAAAGATGACCTAAATGGGAACCAACACAGAGGAAGAGGTGGGTTTTGACAAGTCTCACCTGCTTAATGAGCCAGTAACTTTCTTTACTGAAAGGTAAATGATGGCAAGCACCTGGGCGTACAGGGCATGAAACCATGTCTACTTTAAACCCAGCATCCCCAGGAAATACATTCTTGTTTTTGTTTTGAGGCAAGGTCTCAGTTCTCTATCTCTGTCTTTCTCTCTCTGTCTCTGTCTCTCCCCCTCCCCCCTTAGCTCTGGCTATCCTGGAATTCACAATGTAGACCAGGCTTCAAACTCCTAGAGATCTGTTTGCCTCTGCCTCTCAAGTGTTGGGATTTAGGGCAGGTGCCACCACGTCTGGCTTTGCTTTCTGAAGAAAACCAGCACGACCCCCAGTAAGCAGCACTGATCTCCACTGTCCTCACAATCGAATGCCATGAAGGCATTTTTGTCTTCGAAACTGAGGCACAAACAATCATAGCATTAGGATTGTGGTGGTGCACACCTTTAGCCTAGAGCTTGGGAAGCAGAGGCAGGTGGATCTCTCTGCGTTTGGGGCCAGCCTGGTGTACATAGAGAGTTCCAGGATAGCCAGGGAGATATAGTGAGACCCTGACTCACAACACCAAAAGAAAAAAGCAAACAAAAACCCAACCAACCAATCATTCATAGTATTAGGGGTATCACCATATCCATGTTAGACATTCCCAACGGTGGGAAATAGACTGGTGACAGCCTTATCAGCCACATGTTAACTAGCTACTGTCTTTAGAAAGAGGTCAAATATATTTCAACATATTTCTGTTTATATTTTTCTGAAGTTTTTTTAGTTTTTTTAAAATTATTTATTATGTATACAGTATATAATAGATTTTAACATGCTTTTTAAATTTTTAGATCTACAATTTACAGAGCAAAAGCTGGCCTTAAATTAAACTTGATATGTAGGGGGCTGGAGAGATGGCTCAGCAGTTAAGAGCACTGACTGTTCTTCCAGTGGACCTGAGTTCGATTTCCAGCATCCACATGGTGGCTCACAACCATCTATGATGACATCTGGTACCCTCTTCTGTATACTGTATACATAATAAATAAATATTTTTTTTTAAAAAAAAGAATGAAAACACTGATTGGATACAGAAACTGATCATTTCACCTGAAATACATATATACATATATATAATTTCACCATATATATACATATATATATATCTTCAAAAAGTGGACGAAGTAGACAAGGACTGCCCCGCCCCCACCTGTAGATCCGACTCTTCCATATATGCAAACCATTTACTAGAAGGGAAAAGAAGACTTAAATCTTTAAACAGCATAGACACTTTTGCCTACTTTCTTTGTACTTAGAGATTTAGATATATTCTTAAGCTGGGAACATTTTCTTTAAAATCCTATCATAAATATACATTTTGTGCTTTTTGATGCCCTATAAAAGAACACCTCTAGCTCTGAAGAGTGAGTTAAGACACAGAGCCCGAGCAGGTAAATAGCTAGTGAGTACTGCTGGCTGCTCACCTGGTATATTGAAGGAGTGGCTATACAAAGACTGGCCTCCATCCACATTGACCAATTGTCCAGTGATAAAAGAAGCTGCAGGGGACAGCAGAAAACACACCACAGAGGAGATCTGGGGACAGAAGAGGAGATGTGAATGCATGAGACATAAGGCTAAGAAAATACTAAGAAAAGGACCAAAAGCTCTTCATCATTCCTGGGAGCCTGAGACTCCCAAATGACCACATCTCAAACTACAGAACTGTGTCATGAATCCTCATGTATGTGCTACATGATCTGACAGCACAGAGACCGTGTTCTTTGCCAGTAAAGTCGGGAAAAGGCTGTGGAGAAGCCTTAGACCTAGGCAGGCAAGCCGCAGGGCATGAAGATGGTAAACACTGAATCTCCACTCTCCTTTGATGCACCCTTGTCATGACGGCCACATACTCCTCACATCTCGGTCTCAGATACAGGACTGGCATCTGTGACCCTGTCAGGCCCAAAGCACAGCTGTATCAATCACAGGCACTTTCTACCAGCAGCACTTCAAGGTCTCCCCCACATCCCCCAGATAGAGTCACGTGGTGAAGTTTAAGAGAAACTCCCCAAACCAAACAGAATTCATTTGGCTGACACTAAAAGAAAGCCGAGTTCCACAGAGGGTGATGGTCCAGGGACTGACGCATTCATAAAAACACAAAACAAAATCCAGAGAGTGGCACAGATCCCATAGAGGGGAGAGGAACAGAGAGTTGTCCTCTGACCTCCACAAATGTACCATAGCACATGCATGTCTGTATACACACCCTCACACCCTCCCCCTGCCCCACAGAATAGGTCCCAGGACAACCAGTGCAGCACAGAGAAACCCCATCGTGCTGGCCAACACCTTTAGTCCCAGCATTTGGAAGAGGCAGGCACACTGAGACCAGGCACAGTGAGATCCAGGCCTGCCAAAGCTACACAATGAGACCCTAGCTCATAAAAAAATTTAAAAAGTGTAAAAACGTGTTTTCAAAAAATACAAACTATATTAATAATTGAGATGCCAGCTGTCAAAATATTCTGGTCAGGATACTAATGGGGATGGAGTAAGTGCACATCTTTCTAGTATTCTAGGTGATGACATAAGCAAAATACACACACACACAGGGACCACCTCCATGAAAAGAGCATGTGACTAAACTAATGAAGCAAGTGATTTTTAAGGTGCATTTCTTTTATGCTTTCTTACTTTCTGCGTGTGAGTATTTTGCCTGCATGTACATTCTCGTACCACATGCATGATGGGTGTCTGTAAAGGTCAGGAGAGTATCAGATCCTCTAGACCTGGAGTTAAAGATGCTTGTGAGCCACCATGTGGGCATGGGGACTGAACACGAATCCTCTTTTGGTGTGCCAAGTGCTCTTGACTGCCTGCTGAGACAGCTTTCCAGCCCCATAAAGAATTTTTTTAAGTTGTTTAATTTTTTAAAATTTTTGAAATAATATATCATTTCCCCTTCTCCTTCCTCCCTCGCACTCTTCCACATACCTTCTTTTCTCTCTTAAATTTGTGACCTCTTTTTGGATTGTTGTTAGATGCATATGTGTGTATGTGTGTGTAACTATATTCCTAAATATAACTGACTCAGTCTGTATAATGCCACTTATATTTATGTTTTCTGAGCTGACTGTTTACTATGGGATAACTAATTGGTGTGCTCTTCCCTGGGAAGACTGTTTCTCCACTAGCTTTTACATTTATATGTGTGTATAGTGTATGTGTCCCTGTGAGGTTATGTTCACTGTGAGTGCAGGTACCTGAGGGTCCAGGGGACTTCCTAGTCTACAGTTCAGGTGGCTGTGACACACTTGATGTGGATAGACCTGAGAAATAGACCTGGGTACCCACAAGAGTAATATGTACTCTTTTCTGTTGTTTTTGTTTTTCAAAACAGGATATCTCTGTGTAGCAGTCCTGGCTGTCCTGCCTGGAACGTGTTCTATAGACCAGGCTGGCCTCGAACCCAGAGATCCTTCTACCTCTGCTTCCTGAGGGCTAGGATTTTTAAAAAAATTGACAGTCATCTGGAAAGCTCTTCAAATTGTCTTTTCCAGCTCTCTAGCTGTAGGAAGCCAGACTTTCTTCCTATGCTTTTGCTAAAAGGTTAGATTTCGACAGATGAATGAAGATGAGAAGGTAATAATAGTGCAGCCATGTTGAAGCCACATGATACAGAGTTTGTAACTGTGTCAAGTGAATGTAAAAACAATTGTTTTGGAAAAGGTAGCTAATTTATTTGAAATATTAACATATAATGCTTTTTATTTTTAAATAAAGCAGTAAGTATTCATTACATTTCTTTGTTTAAATTTCTACTATGATTCTGACATGCTAACTCACATTAACAAAAAGTCACCTATCTATTCCAAATGAAATTTAATCAAGTTAGTTCCTCATTTCAAATAATTTATAGTCTTTCTTTTCAAAAAGAAAATATAAATATAACATGGGCCATCAAATGGATATTTGGGGCTGCACTGTCATTATTATTATGGGTTGGTTTTCTTTGCTTTTTTTTTTTTTTTTTTTTTTTTTGAGACAGAAACTCACTATGTAGTCCTGGTGACCAAGAACTCTTTATGTAGACCAGGTCAGCCTCCAGGTTGGTTTCCAACTCACCGAGATGTGCCTGCCTCTGCCTCCCAGAGTATTGAGATTAAAGGTGTATGCCACCACACCCAGCTGCTAGCTTCTACTTTTAGTGCACAACCTAGGATAATACTCTCACTCACTACAGTGCAGGATGGCCTTAGAAAAGACAAATAAAATGTAACATAAGCTATTTCTAGAAATTTGAACTACATTCCCTCTCCTGCCAAGGTTTCTGTAGTTTTGACTTTATAAGAAAGATAGATATCGTAATGTGTTTCTAAAGAGCTAGATGCCCTAAGGCATTGGGTGACTAGCCTATCAGAGCACACATATAGAGGCATAAACACACACTTGTCTACACACACAATGATAGTGAATAAAAATAAAATAAAATTTAAATTTAAAATCTCGGGCAGTTTTTAGACAAATATTTACCTAGATAAACTTCTCAGCATGTTAATTCCAAAATTTTATATAGGAAATAAATGTAGGAAAATCTGACCTTTTTAAAAAAAATTGGGCTTGGAGAGGTTAAGAACATGTTTTTGCTATTGCCAAGAACCTGAGTTGGTTCCCAAGCCCCATTTAAAGTGGCTCACAACAGGCCTGTAATTCCGGCTCTGGCCTCCAGGAGTCCTACACTATTGTGCCTTTGTGTGTTTGTGTGGCAGCTGGGACAACCTGTGTGAGTTCCGATCTTTATCTTACTGGCACCTACAACTTTGTAATTTGACTTTAATATTATTTTCGGTTTTTTGTTCATCTGTTTTTTAGAGAGTGAGTTTCACTAGATAGGCCAGGCTGGCCTGGAACTTGCTATGTGGATCAGGCTGGACTCATTTTCACAGAGATCTCTCTGGGTGCATCTGTCTCCTGCATGTTAGGATTAAAGGCCTCCCATGGGCCCAGAAAAAGTACTTTTTAATAAAACTGGTTCTCCTATCAAGAAGTGTGACATGTATTTAAATATCTATTGTTACTGTGTGTGTGAGAGTGTGTGCAGGTGTATGTAGTGAGTGCAGGTACCTGCTTGTACACACCAGAGGTGCTGGAGCCCATGCAGTGGGAGTTACAGGTGGCTGACAGCCATCTGATGGAGTTGCTGAGGACTGGACTCAGGGCTTCTGGAAGAGCAGTGCTACCTTTAACTGCTGAGCCATCTCTCCAGCTCAAATGTCTTTATTTATCCTGCTTGTTTAGTTTTGTTCTTCAGTAAGGAACCCCTCCCCATTAGAACTAAGTTTACTTTTGGGCCAGTTGAAAAAGCTATTGGTTTTTGCATTGAACTTCAGGAGACTGTAACTATCTGGCTGGCTTAGAGCTGCTTGTGCTAACACCGCATGTGATAAAATAATGCAGCTGCACAACAGCATAAAACAAGAAGACGTATTGTTTTTAACTTGATCTTCATTCCCAGGAAATTTCTGCTGCCAGCAGTCCAAACAACTAACCAGCATATTCCCTAGAGCCCAGAGCCCAGGAGAAGTGGAGGCAGTGGAATAATCATCTCTACTGGTTAACCAAGGGTGTTAAAGGTCACACATTTCTCAAGCTATTCTCATCAATGCCAGACATGTACATCACCTCCTCAGGGACTCCAATGCGCTTAGCTGGGTTATTCTCAAAGGCCATTTCAAACATGCTTTGCCCAAATTCACCATAGTTTTCAGCAGCAGTCTTGGAATAAATGACTCCCTATATTAAAAAATAAAACAAGAAGATTAAACAGGGAAAATGAAATTGTCAAGACACCAAGGGCTGGAGATGTAAATGGGAGGTAGCTGGCCTACCCTGTTTGACACCCTGGGCTCCTTCCCTAATGCCCGAACAGCAACAAACAGAATTAGGAGAATACACTGACCTAAACACGAGTGTAATGGAAAAGATAAGCCCTTCTTTTCTTTCTTTCTTTTCTTTTTTTTTTTTTTTTAAAAAAAAAGATTTATTCATTTATTATGTATATAGTGTTCTGCCTGCATGTATGCCTGCAGGCCAGAAGAGGGCGCCAGACCAGATCCCACTCGATGTGGTTGCTGGAAGTTGAACTCGGGTCCTCTGGAAGAGCAGCCAGTGCTCTTAACCTCTGAGCCATCTCTCTAACCCTAAGATAAAATTTTCTAAATCAACTTTTCTCAAGACTGTCAAAGGGGGTCCAGCCAACCACTACATACAGGTGGAGTATTTGAACGGTCACTTAGCAGGCCTTTTTCCCTTTGATAACTGGCTAAGTCCTGGACTTTTTGGTGAAAGACTTGGTTTCTGAAGAGGAACAAAGGGTCTTCCTATGAGCATGTCTGCTTTACAAGGAAAGAGCCCAAATACAGGATTTTCTTGGTTTTTAAATTTAAAGGGAATTTTAAAATTTTTATTTTATATGAATTGATGTTTTGCCTGCATGTATAACTGTGTAAGGGTGTCAGATCTTGGAATTACAGACAGTTGTTAGCTGCCATGTGGATGCTGGGAATCGAACTCAGGTCCTTCGGAAGAACAGTCAGTGCTCCTAACCACTGAGCCATCTCTCCAGCCCTAAAGGGAATTTTTAAAAACACACTATAATCCAAGACTTATGCATGTATCTTGGAAAGCTAATTTACAGTTTTTTATTTTAAATTTGGAGTGTGTGTATGAATTGCATGGATGTGCGTGTGCATATGGAGGTCAAAGGCTGATGTCAAGTTTCCTTTTTATTTGTTCTCTATGTTGTTATTGAACCCAGAGCTCACTGAGGTACTAGGCTCGCTGGCCAGGGCTCTAGGTTGGCTCAGTTGGTTGGTTAGTGACTCTATGGACATCTGCCTAAGCTCCTCCACAACATCTCCTTAGTGTTACACATGTGTGCCACTAAGCCCAAATGGGGCTATTATTTCCACTTAAACATCACAGGAAAACATATGAGTTGATCTGTGTAGGAAGGAAGGAGAAGAGAGAGAGAGACTGATTTTATAAAAATATTAGGGAGGGGGGGCTGGAGAGATGGCTCAGTGGTTAAGAGCACCCTCTGCTCTTCCAGAGGACCCGGGTTCGATTCCCAGCACCCACATGGCAGCTAACAACTGTCTGTAGTTCCAGTTCCAGGCAAACACCAAGGCAAATCAATAAATAAAGTTTAAAAAAAAATATTAGGGAGGCTGTAGCTATAGCTTATTTCACAAAAAAAATAAATAAATGTTTGGGGAGGCCAAGGCAGGAGGAGCAGGAGTTCCTATATAATGAGTTTAAAAGCAAGTCTGGTCCACATAAGAACCTTTCTCCAAAACCAAACAGAGGCTGGGGAGGTGTGTGCCATGAAATCATGAGAACCTGAGTTCAGATCCCAGTATCCACATACAAGCCAGGTGAAGCAGCCTGCTTCAGTAATCCTAGCACTGGGGATGTTGGGGGCGGGGCAGGCAGGCTCCTGAGACATACTGGCCTGCTTGTCTCCAAAGCTAAGGTGAAGGGTGGCTGACTATGACAGCTGACACGGCCTCTGCCTTCTACCTGCCTGTGCACACATATGTACACACACATGTACAACACTCTAGTATACTACAAAACAGAAAAAGGATTTTTAATGCTGTCAATATTGTGGCTACATTTGT
This sequence comes from Sigmodon hispidus, assembly GCA_004025045.1. Lineage (NCBI taxonomy): Eukaryota > Metazoa > Chordata > Mammalia > Rodentia > Cricetidae > Sigmodon > Sigmodon hispidus. The sequence goes on from PVIH01007009.1 coordinate 9,462, forward strand.
GACATAGTAACACATAACTTGACTTCTGGTTGGTCTTAAAACTGAGGTTCTTCCCAGAATCCTGATATTCAGTACTTTTTATAAATGCAGGTACTTACAATCATTATGGCATCACTGTTGTTTAAATATACATACTATTAGCATATAGCAAGACAGTGCATCACTATGTCATTATTAATCAGATAACACTACTGTTGTAATGAATGACTACCTTTCTAGTTTAACTTGTCTTAGGTTTTTATTGCTGTGATGAAACACCATGACCAAAAGCTACTTAGAAAGAAAAGAATTTCTTTGGCTTACGCTTCCACATGACTGTTATCACTGAAGGAAGTCAGGACAGGAACTCAAACAAGGCAGGGTCCTGGAGGCCGGGGCTGATGCAGAGGCCATGGAAGGGAGCTGCTTACTGGCTTGTTCCATGTGTCTTGCTCAGCCCCCAGGGATGGGATGGTACCACCCACCGTGGGCTGGGCCCTCCTCCATTGATCACTAAATGAGAAAATGCCTTCCAGGTGGATCTCTAGGAGGCATTTACCCAGCTGAGACTCCTTCCTCCGACGACTCTAGCCTGTGTCAAGGTGACACACAAGTCACCCAATTCACCCATGTTTACAATCTTTAGAGTCTATTCACACAGTTGTTAGTATATACAACCTGTCTTGTCATCAATGACATAATTATCCACAACACAAATAGAATCAGACTTCACATATAACGGTTACCTACAGGAGCCACACAGTTGATCCTCACTCCGCTGCTGGCCCATGCCAAAGCCATGGATTTGGTGAGGTTGTAAACGCCTTCTCTAGCAGCCCCTGAGTGCCTTTAGAGACATAAGCATTGTCATCAATTCTGATGGAATTTTCTTAACTAACTTGACAAGCATATCAGTAACTTGAGCCCATCACAAGACTGTTTTTGTTATGAATCTCTGCCATGTTGAGTCTCTGTTTTAAGAAAGCTGAGCCTTTGATCACAGCACTTGGGAGGCCGAGGTAGGAGGATCTCTGTGAGTTCGAGGCCAGCCTGGTCTGCAGAGGGAGTTCCAAACCAGCCAAGGCTATACAGAAAAAGCCTGTCTCAACAAAACGAAACAAAACAACACACACACACACACACACACACACACACACACACACACACACACACACACACACACGCACACACAGTGCATGTATGGAGGGCAGAGGATCTGGGGAGAGTCCGCTCTCTCTTTCCATCATGTGGATTCAGGGGATGGAACTCAGGTCCTCAGCCTCAGTGGCAGTGTTACTGGCTGACCTATTTTGCCAGCCCCAAACTGATAATTTTAATGACAAGTATGTAGATACTGTGTATATTTTAATATTTAATATATTTTAAATAATAGGGGCTATCAAATTTATTTGGCTATATGTATTATCAACAGAATCTCAAAAGGTTCAAAAGATTTAGGTCTTGGGCTATGGAGATGGATAGCTTAATGGGTAAAAGCTCCCAATACAAAGCCTAGGTATCTGAGTTCAGTTCCCAAAACCACAGTGGATGGAGAGAAAGTTCCTGCAGGTTGCCCTCTGCCCTCCATACATGTGCTGTGATGCATACATACCCCAGATTTAAAGACAACTAAATTTTAAAAACCCACAAAAATGATTTTTTTTAAAAAAAAATTTATGGCCTGGAGAGATTGCTCAGTGGTTAACAGCACTGACTATTCTTTCAGAGGTTCTGAGTTCAATTCCCAGCAACCACATGGTGGCTCACAATTTAGCAGTCCTAAAATCAAAACAGGTATATTCATCGTGTTCAGATCTAAAATTAATCCAGATTAATTTAACAAAGAAGCTGTTCCCCACAATGAGGCTAACATTTTGTAACATTTTGATTAGTTGCCAGAAAAGATATAGGGCTGACAGGTAATATGAATTTCAGGTAAAAACCCAATATGTATACCTCCACAAAACCTCAAGCTTATCCCCAGGGGCATACCGGCTCAACAAGGCCACACCCACTCCAATGAAGCCACACCCCCTAATCTTCCCAAATGGTTCCACTATCTGGGGAGCAAGCATGCAAACATATAACCCTATGGGAACCATTTTCATTCAAATCACCACATGTAACAACCTTTACTGAATGAGCATTATTTGAAACTAGGGAACAGGCAGGTAGATAAAATGAGTTTACATCCTCATACTCATACAACAGTCAGGCGTGGCAGCGCATACTTGTAGTTCCAGCAAGGGGAAGGGGGAATACAGGAGGGTTCCAGCCATTCTAGCTGAATCAGAAAGCCATAGGTTTCAGTGAGAAACTCAGGCTCAAAAAATAAGGTGGAGAGGCATTGGTGAAGACACCAGATGTTGACCTCTGATCTCCCATCCTATACATTTTTTAAAGGTTGAAATAAAAGGAAATAAGGGATAAATATGATCAAAATATATTGTAGGTAATTTCCATGAATTATATAATAACATTATTTTAAAAGGAAATTATTAGGGTTGCATTTTATTAAAAGGGTGAATTGAATCACTGATTTAAGACATTTTTCATTACTGCCCTTGATTCAGAGAACAAATCTAAAGACATAGGAAAAAAAATATGAAATACTCACGCAGCTGTCGGAAACCCATTGTTAATAATGACAATGATATTGACAATGGATCCTCCGTGTTCTTTCATCCAGGAATTGTAAACTGCAGAACACAGACCAATGACAGTTTTATTGAACAGTGTCCTGCCAGGCAGCGATGACACCTTTAAACCCAGCATTCCAGAGGCAGAGGCAGGTGGATCTATCTCTGTGTGTTTGAGGCCAGCCTGGTCTACAAAGTGAGTTCATATATATACAGATTTGTATGTATCCTAGTTTAACCTAGAATATTCCCTGTATAGATGAGGATGACTCTGAACTCCTCATGTTCCGAGTGATGAGGTCACAGTTGTGAGCCATCATGTCCTGTTTACAGAGTGGTGAGGATAGAACCTAGGATTTCTTGCATGGTAGATGAGCACTCCACCAGCTGAACATTCCCCTCCCTAAGCTGAATTTTAAAATGTGAGGTTTATATGATAAAAACCACAAACTATTCCAAAATACTTCAAACAAAATTTATCAATTAAAAGACATAGGATAGCAGGGTGGTGGTGGTACACACCTTCAGTTCCAACACTTGGGAGACAGAGGCAGGGGTATCTCTGAATTTGAGGCTAGCCTGGTCTACAGAGTGAGTTCCAGGACAACCAGGGCTACAAAGAGAAACCCCATCTCAAAAAACCAACCAACCAAATAAATAAATAATGAACAAACAAATAAATAGAATTAGGAGATATATACGGAAGAGGGGATCCTGGAGGAGCTGGGGGGGCAGATATGATCAAAACTGTATACATGTATTATACATAAAATTCTCAAAGAATAAATGGTTTAAAATGGAATATATGGTCATGAGTAGCCCAGAAAAGTCTAGAACTGAAAGCACTAATTGTCAAATCAATTCTTAGAAACTACACAAAGCCACTGCCTTTAGCATGAAAGGGACACTAAGCCCTTCCTTATCTAGATTATCCTTGAAACTGCCTGAGGTCACAACTCTGAAGGCAGCATGATGTCCAATTCTCTCTGACACGTTCCAAAACTCAGATGTGGGCACTTCTTCAAACTATATGAAATAATGAAGAGAGCACAGAGAACAGACGGAGAAAGAAGAAAGTGTACATGTGTGTGAGATGCAGCACCATGAAGCCACGTGACTTGGAAAAAGCAAGCGAGACTGTTGGGTTTTCAGAGTCCCAATTAAAGAACAGCCCCTAAGTGGACTGAGCCTTCTTTCATTCATTGTTCTTTTGTTCTGGTGAAATACAAATACAACATAAAATTTACCACCCCAGCCACTCTCTGTATCATTGTGTGACTGTCGCCAGCATCCGGAATGCCATTCCTCTTGCAAAGTGCAGATCATGCCATTTCCCATTTTCTTGATTCCATCGTGGCAGCTACCACTTTAATCCCAGCACTTAGGACACAGAAGCAGGCAGACCTCTGTGAGTTCAAGACCAGCCTGGTCTACAGAGCAAGTTCTAGGACAGCCCTGTAGAAAAACTTCGTCACACAGAGAAAACTTTGTCAGGGAGAGGGAGAGACAGAGAGGATGAGAGGGAGGGGGAGAGGGAGGGGGAGAGGGAGAGAGAGAGAGAGAGAATTCCTTTATAAGATCTGAATGCTTTTGTACTTAGCATGGTCTGAAGAAGCATAATTTTTATAATGTGTGTGATGTGCATTGTTTGTGAACATGTGTGTGAGGGAGGGTACATGTCTCTGCAGAGGTCAGGGAAAGGTGACAGGTGTTCTATCTCTCTGACTTATTTTTTCTAGGCAGGGTCTCTCCCAGTTCTACTGTACCTCTCTGTTGCTAAATCAATTCATCACTAAGAAGTGCCCACAGACCATCTAATAGAGGTGAATCCGTGTCAGACTGACAAACACTGGCCACTAAGTCCCTGTCATTCTCGACTAGGCTGGCAGCCAGGAAACCCCAGCAATGCTCCCTCCCCTCTCACTACAAGGCTCGTATTATAGGTGTAAATGTGACTAGGCCAGGAAGATTATGTGGGGATCAGAACTCAGGTCCTCATGGTTGTGCAGCACTCATTAACCACTGAGCTATGTCTCTAACTCCATAAGTACACATTTAGAAGGCTAGTCTAAGATTTGCTTGGAGATCATCTTTGGTTTCTGGGTCTAAATTTAATATTTGTTTATAATCCTATCTACACTGAGGGGCATTCTATTAAACGTGAAAAAAAAAAGTACTGAAACTTAAATACAATTTTAATGAAAAATAAAATGCTTTTAAAAGTTGGAAATTTAATATTTCATAGGAAACATAAAAATTGACTTTAGGGGCTGGAGAGATGGCTCAGTGGTTAAGAGCACTGATTGCTCTACCAGCAGACCCTGGTTCAATTCCCAGCACCCACATGGCAGCTCACAACTGTCTGTAACTCCATGATCTGACCCCCTCACACAGACATACATGCAGGCAAAACACCAATGTACATAAAATAAGAATAAATAAATTATTATTTTTTTAAAAAATTATTTATTTATTATGCATACAGTTTTGCAGAAGAGGGCACCAGACCTCATCATAGATGGTTGTGAGCCACTATGTGGTTTTGCTGGGAATTGAACTCAGGTCCTCTGGAAGAACAGCACTGGAAGTCAGTGCTCTTAACCTCTGAGCCATCTCTCCAGCCCCGAATAAATAAATTATTAATAAATAAATAAAAATTTACTTGGTTGGTTAAAATAAAAACCCCAGTCAGTCACTTTTAGTAGTTTATTTTCTTTTCTTTCTTTCTTTTTTTTTTTTTAAAAAAACACTTTTATTTATTTATTTAATTATTTGCCTTGGTGTTTGCCTGGAACTGGAACTACAGACAGTTGTTAGCTGCCATGTGGGTGCTGGGAATTGAACCCGGGTCCTCTGGAAGAGCAGACAGTGCTCTTAACCGCTGAGCCATCTCTCCAGCCCCGTAGTTTATTTTCAAGGTAAGAACAAAACAAAACAAAAAGCTTCTCTTTTCACTTGGGGAAAAAAACAACTTGGGAAAAAAAAACTTGGTAGTGTTGGCTTTGAATTGAGATAGTAACACAACTGCATTTTTAAAAATCACTGTACCATCAAAGTATACAAATATAAAATAAAGATACATAAAGATAGTTTATATATGTATCTGTAAATATATATAGTATATATATAGTGTGTATACACACACACACACACACACACACATATATATATATATATATATATATATATATGAGTGCCATAATAAAACCTAGATTTTACCTGCCCTGATTCAACATGATCAAGCCATAACTAGTCTTGTTTGGTCTGTATCCTCATTCATTTATCCATCTCTTGGATAATTCTAGAAGGCATTAGAAGACATATTAGCATTAGACATGAATATTTCTGTATCTGCAAACAAGAGAAAACGTTGCCACAATATAATCACAATCCCCCATTAACAAACTTAATAATAACCTTTAACCATCACTCAGTGATAGTCAGACTTCCCTTAGCGTGTAATAACTCCACAGTGTTTCTGTAGGAATGAAGCAGCACGCAAGACTCCACATTGCATCTCTTCATGTTTCCTTCTCATCAAATCTAGTTCCCCTCCAGCTCTTCTTGCCCGGCCACAGGTTTTGTTTTGTTTTTGTTTTTGTTAAAGTTGGTGGCTCCGGGGGCTGGAGAGATGGCTCAGCGGTTAAGAGCACCGTCTGCTCTTCCAAAGGACCCGGGTTCGATTCCCAGCACCCACATGGCAGCTAACAACTGTCTGTAGTTCCAGTTCCAGGCAAACACCAAGGCAAATAAATAAAGTTTTTTAAAAAAAAAAAAAAAAAAAAAAAAGTTGGTGGCTCGGGGCTGGAGAGATGGCTCAGCGGTTGAGAGCACCGTCTGCTCTTCCAGAGGACCCGGGTTCGATTCCCAGCACCCACATGGCAGCTAACAACTGTCTGTAGTTCCAGTTCCAGGCAAACACCAAGGCAAATAAATAAATAAATAGATAAATAAATAAATAAATAAAGTTAAAGTTGGTGGCTCATCTTGCCTCTGTTAATAGTCTAGACTGTGTCAGTTTGCATCCTGTGGTGCCTTTTAGCTTGTGTTCTCTCTTCTGTATCAAAATGGCAGATTTGGGTCTTATGTACACACTGTGTGTGTGTGTGTGTGTGTGTGCGCGCGCGCGTGCGTGCGCGCGCGCACACTTCATAGATAAAATGCTTCATAGATGAAAGATGTTGTTTAGTCTACGAGGGTCATATGTAATTGTCTTCTTTCTTTTTTGAGATGACATATGCTACTAATAGCATTGTCTTGGACCCAATTTATTCATTACAGAGTTGAAAATGAAGATTTCTTTCATTTATTAGCATGAACTATTCCTCTGCTGTATGGTTTGTATATGAAAAGCAGGGAAAGGGCTGGCCAGATAGTTCAGTGGGAAAACACCTGGAACAACCTGAGTTTGATCCCAAAAAGCCCCAGTGAAAGAAGAGACCCATCCCCCAAAGCTGTCCTTTGACATTCACATGCATGCTATTACATGAGTGTGTTTGTACACAAACATGAAAGAGACACACAGAGAGAGAGAGAGAGAGACAGAGAGATGGAGTGGGAAGAAATTATATTTAAAATTTTAATTTTTACAATACTGGAATACTGGCTGTTCTTCCAGAGATCCTGAGCAACCACATGGTGGCTCACAGCTGTCAATCATGGGATCTGATGCCTTCATTTGCCATGCAAGCATACATGCAGATAGAGCACTTATTATATATACATAAATACATATCTTAATGAAAACTCTATCATGACATGTCCATCTCAGTCATAAAGAAGATCCACTAGGTGGCATCTTCATATATATATATATATTCATCCTTTTCTCTTGTGCCAAAAATCCCAGTTCTCAATTTTACTAACATGATTTATTTCTTTTCTTTAGTGTAACGTGCCAGGACAGTCTCAGAAGAAGACTAACACCTCTACAAAAAATATAGACACCATAAGCAGCTTCAGATGGCTTTGAACTTTTTCTCTGCTTTCTGTGATGTAAGGTACGCCCCACCAGGAATAATCAGTGAACGCCCCGTGCTATAGTCATTTGGAAGGATTCCTTCCTCCGTAGTTAAGCCATTAAGTGAACAAATATATACGTTTGATTTTACATGGGATTTGTTGTTTTGTTTTTTTAGAGAGTGGGTTTCTTTGTGTAGACCTGCCTGTTCTGGAACTCACAGAGATGCTCCTGCCTCTGCCTCCGGAATACTGGGATTAAAAGTGTGCATCATCATTGCCTAGCTGTACACGGGACTTTCAGGGATTGTCTTTTTTTTTTTTTTTCCAGTTTCATTTTGACAATTAGCCAATATTCACAGAATCTTAAATAAGTGATGAAATTTAGTGAGGATCTACAATAATAAAACACCCTTCAGCATAGCACTCCAGGTATTATGTGGTAGGAAGTATACATTCCCAAAAGTAAAGTTATTTCCCCCCCACAACAAATTTTTTAACTAAATTCAATCATCACCAGAACAAGAGGAATCCTGAATTTGGGACATTCTATAAGTTAATGTTAGGCAATCATAACATTTAAAAAAAAGTTAGCATTCATTTTTAGAAAATTAGAAAACATAGATCTAGATCTTTGAAATAAATTCAGATCATACTAAGGAATAAATTCAGATCATACTAAGGAGACATCGGTTGAAGAGAAGGCCCAGTGGGTGAGCACTGGCTGATCTTGCAGAGGATCTGGGCTCTGGTCCAGTGGGTAAGCACTGGCTGATCCTGCAGAGGATCTGGGCTCTGTTCCCAGCACCCACACTGTGTGACTCATAACTGCCTCTAAGTTCAGTTTCATGGGATCTGATGCCTATCCTGGCCTCTTCAGGCAATTGTACACCCATGGTGCATGTATATACATTCAGCCACACATACACATTAATTGAAATAAAAACAAATCTTTAAAGAGACACAGACCACAAATATAAGATGTGAATTTTGATAAGGTATGAGATCAAGATAAATGGGGTCAAATGTTATTGACATGAGTCTTCCATGTCCCTAACAGCTCCTCTTCCAGCATTCCCTGTGAGTTCTCACTAAAGATACTTTGTTGTTGTGGCCGTTTGTTTGTTTTATTGTGGCTGTTCAGACACTCACCTGATTTACATAAGTAGAAAGTGCCTGTCAGGTTTGTTTCAATCACAGCTTGCCATCCCTTTGCACTGATGTTTTCAATGGGAGATAGGAACTGGCCTCCTCCATTGTTTACCAAGAAGTTGATCTTACCATACTTAGACAAGGTAGATTTGACCAAATTATTCACCTAAAGAAACATTGAAAGTAAAAATTTAATAGCTAATCTGCTACATGGCCCAGTCACATGATTTAGAAATATTAAGCAATTTATACATTCTTGTACATTGTAATGCATGTTAATTCTTTTTTTGTTTAGATTTATTTATTATGTATACAGTACAGAAGAGGGTACCAGATGTCATCATAGATGGTTGTGAGCTACTATATGGTTGCTGGGAATTGAACTCAGGACCTCTGGAAGAACAATCAGTGCTCTTAACCTCTGAGCCATCTCTCCAGCCCAATACATGTTAATTCTAAATGCTACAACCCAAACACATAAATCCACCAGTAAATAAACCCCCAAATCCCACAGTGCAAACTTATCACTATACAATATTCATAAATCACAAGCCAAAATCCTCATTTTGATGGCAAGCTACACCAAAGGGTCACCAAGATACCTCTATGCACAAACCTAACTAATATTAATTTCTAAGTACCAACTTTAAATAATAGTGATGAAATCAGGAAAAAAAAGGACATTAGGAAATGCCTTAAAGGGTCTAGAGCCGAGAGAACATCCTTGTTTAGCTCCCCTTTCTGATCTTGTCACCCCCTTCTGAGGGCACCAGCTGAGTAAGTCATGAACAGACGTATCTACTTAGAGCTCTGCCTTCTGGCAGTCCTCATCACTGAGGTTAGGAACAACTTCTGCAAAGAACAATAAGTAAATATGCTGCACAGCCGTAGGTCCATTACCTCTTCTTCTTTCCTGATGTTGCACTGTGTGACAGTGACTTGAGCAGAGCTGGAGCGAGGCAGAGATGATCTTAGCTCTTCTGCAGCATCGTTCAATCTGTCCAGCTTCCGGGACGCAATGACAACATTACACCCTACGGAGAAAACAGCCAGGGAAGGAAATAAGTTTCTAAGAGCTGTCCAAATTAAGGGGCTAGGCAGATGGCTCACTGGTTAAGAACACTTGCTGCTCTTCCAGAGGACCCAAGTTCAATTCCCAGTATCCACATGGTGGCTCGCAACTGGTTGTTACTCTAGTTCTAGATCTGATGACCCTTCTGGTCTCCACAAGCACTAGGCACATACATGATGAGACAGATAGATAGAAGGCAAAACACACTTACACATAAAAATAAATAACTAAAAAGCTGTTGATGGTGCACACCTCTAATCTCAGCACTCAAGAGGCAGGTGGATCTCTGAGTTCATGGCCAGCCTGATCTGCAGAGTGAGTTCCAGCACATTCAAGACTACACAGAGAAGCCTCGGGGCGGGGGGTGGGGGGATGGGGGGCAGGGAGCTGTCCAAATTATAGAAACTATTTTGTGTACTCTTGTAAAAGATGAGGGGCAGAAGAGGAAATAGATGAGTTTGGATAAGATGGAGCATCTGAATACACCATCCAGCCTGAAATGACTAAGAAGCTAGATAACATACACACAGACACACGCATGTGTGTGTGCCCAAGCATTCAAATATACACAGGAAACAACTGTTTTGAAATAATGAATATCAAGTGCCATGGAAATAAGAATGAACAGCCACTTGTGAGAAAGAACAAGTACAAGAGAGGCCTATGAATAAACTATATTACCGTGACTAGGAGTCAGACAGACTCCCAGGTAAACAGACAGACAGGGAGTGGGCCATGGCTAGGTAATAAAGGCAATGAAATTTGGCCAGCTTCTTCCTTACCCTCCTGATTTGAGACAAAAGCCTGGCAGCTTAAAACAAAGGCTTTGTGGGCCTTTTCTCCTGCCAGCAAGTACCCACTGATAGATAGGCTGAACATGTTCAAGGCAGGGTCAGGACATCTTACTCAACAGTTGTGGGCCAATCCACCAAGCTCTCCTTTCAGACTGACCCAGCTCTAACTTACAGGGAAAAGGTCCTCACAGAGATAAAAAGCCCAAGCCTTCAATAGGAGACTGGTGTTTATAGCTTCCTGAGCTCCCTCTCAGTTCTGCAGAGTCGATTTCTCTGTTTGGGTGGGTTTTCTCTGCTTTGGCAGGTTGTACTCAAGATTTTTCCTGCCTTTTAATTTTTTTTTTAAATTTATCTAGCTTTATTTATGTGCATTGGTATGAAGGTGTCAGATCTCTGGAACGGGAGTTAAAAACAGTGAGCTGTGTAAGGATTTCCAAAGCTTGCATTCACCTGGAATGTAACAGTGTCAATCATGCCCCTGGGTGTGGCGATGGAAACATGGGCTCACCCACCCTTTTAAAGAAAGGGCTCACACGAGTCCCCTCCCTCTTCTTCTCTCTCTGCTCCCTTCTGCCCCTATCTCTGCTGCTTTAATAAACTCTCATGTGGTACTCTTGGTGTTGAGATTCCATTCATGGGACACATGCAAAAAACTAACATTGGTGCCGTGACTCGGATGGGCCCCCCCCCAGCCCTAAGCACGCATAGGCGCTGGGGACCCCTGTTCGACCCTCCACCGGAGACCACCTTCCATCTGCCTGGTCGCGGACCGTACTCGAACACCATGTTGATTGGTGAATTTCCCCCTCCGTCAGCGTAAACGCGAACTAGTTTCACAAAAGATCATGCTTCCCGATCTTCAGATCTTCATTTGGTCAAGATTTGTTCCTTTTCGTTGGCAAACACTCCTGGCTTTTTTTCCCTGCACTACAGTTTCGTCCAGGGACCTGCCCTTGTTGAAATTACACTGGCACCTTTTGTGGGCGTTTTTCTGCCGGCAACGCCACGAACAGATTGCGGGCGCGTGATTTTGGGGACACACACTTTATCTCGCTGTGTGTGTGGGTGTAATGTCCTGGCGCTCTTTCTTCTGTCTGACGGGGTTTTAGAGATATATGCATGGTTGAGTTGGGGCACTGTCCGAGCGGCCTGCACTTGTCTGCTGACGAGCTAGTCCGCTGTGAGACCGCTTCCTTGTGGATTTAGTTTGCAGGGGTGACGACTCTTGCCTGCTGGTTCCATATTCTCCTTAAGTTTCGGCATGGGAAATAAGCCAGCTAAATCCATACCTCCATCTTCACCCTTAGGGTATGTGCTAGAGGCACTGAGACCTCTTAGCCTTATGTCCTATTTAGATACTACCAAGCTGATCTGTTATTGTACAAAGAAATGGCTTAGATATCTCTTAGACAATAATCTAAAGTGGCCAGCTAATGGCACCCTGGATCCCAATATTTTATGGGAATTATCTAATTAAGGCCAGTGAACAGGCGGATTGAAAGAGTTAAAAGAATTCCCCTATATACAAGCTTTCTCTTACTTAAGCTCTTCCTTCCCATCTAAGTTCTTGTCCTCCTGCTCGACTGCTTTTAGCCACTTCCTCAGACCCTGACGATTCTCATCTTCCACTGGATCCTGCAAATGACCCTCTACCCTTTAGACATCAACACACTCCTACTGCCCCTTCCTCTCCGCCTATCACCCGCTCTCGAGCCTCTAAGGATGCTGATCCAATTCTACCTCTTCGGGAAGTAGCGGGCGTGGATGGGATAGTTAAAGTGTATACTCCCTTCCCTTTGTCTGAACTCTCCCAGGTTGTAAAGAAGTTAGGCTCTTACAGTTCGAATTCTACTGCCTTTATAAAAGAATTTCAGAGAGAAATGTCAAGATGTGTTGGGAGGGGGAAGGGACCTTGAATGAGGATATACAGGGATGGGAAAAAAAAAATTTCAGAGGGAAAGCTGAACACATAGTAAATATATGTGTAGCAATCTTATTTGCATTACCACCCTTGATAAGCCATGCTTATGATTCTTATCCTGTTCATAGTTATTGTTAACTTTCCCTCATTTTAAATTCATGTCACTGTTTTTTTGTTAAATACAAAATAAGGAAGGAAAAAAATGTGAAAAAAAAAATAAAAAAAATAAAATAATTTCAGTACTTAACCCAATCTTATGACCTCACCTTTCACGATGTATATACAATTTTAACCAATAATCTTTTACTTGAGGAGCGCAGGCCAGAATACATGCAGATGAGGTTCAGCAAACAAATTTAGCACACCCCCCAGGAGCTGAGGGGGTTCCAGAAGTAGATCCTCATTGGAATTATAATACACAAAGGGGAATTGTAGCCAGGGACAATTTTGTGACTTGCTTGCTGCGGGTTTGCGTAGGGCTGCCCTGAAGCCAGTCAATTTTGAGAAACTGCAGGAGGTGATTCAAGATAAACAGGAAAATCCGTCCCAGTTTCTAGAGTGCCTTACAAATGCGCTCTTGCAATTCACAAATTAGGATCCAGAGAGCACTGAGGGCCAACAGCTTCTTATGACCCATTTCTTTAATCAAAGCTACCCGGACATAAAGACCAAGCTTAGATCTCTTGTAGAGAGCTTCTAGACTATAGCACAGAATAGATTTATTCTCAGTCCAGAAGTCTGGGAGCAGGACAGGTGAAATTGGGATTCCAAGGAAGCTAGGCCACTGGGTTATAGGAAAATGAGAGATGAAGATATTATTACAGTCCTGGATCTCATCCAGGTAAGTACAGGTCAGGTTAGTGCATGGGAGGGCAGGAACAGGCTGGGGGCAGAGCTCTTCAAAATGAGCCAGGGAAGAAATCCAGGGAAGGATTTTTTTGCTGACCACAAAAAAAAAAAATCTTTCACTGGGTAAAAGGTGTAGCTTTGACAGTGAAGAAACATTAGCCAAAGATGAAAGGCTGCCAGGACCAACTCTTAATTTAAAAATATTCTTTGCAAGCATCAAACTAGTTCTAAGTAACTGAGCTGCATCCCAGTGAGGGGCAAAAGTGGGGAAGAGGATCTCAAAAACATTTATAAGAGTATAAAAATAGGGGCTGGAGAGATGGCTCAGCAGTTAAGAGCACCGTCTGCTCTGCCAGAGGACCCGGGTTCGATTCCCATACCCACATGGCAGCTAACAACTGTATTTAGTTCCAGTTCCAGGCAAACACCAAGGCAAATAAATAAAGTTTTTCTTTTTCTTTTTTTTTTTTTTTTAAAAAAAAGAGTAGTAAAAATAGCCAGCAGCAACAAGACTCAGATTGGTCAGCACCCAGCAAAATCAATCCCAGACCTGCAAAAGGAATACGAAAATAAGAACTCATAATTATGAGAGATGTCAACTAATAGAAACCACTCCAGTGTCCACATCAGTGTCCTGAAGTGACATTGATGATTTGCTTAAAAATATACTACATGATGTGGCTAAAGGGACAGCTGAGGATGGAGAGCACTTGCTGCATTTTAAAGGTCCCAGGTTCAGTTCCCAGCACCCACATTGGGTGGTGTATAACAACCTGCAACTTTAGCTCCAGGGGATAGGATGTGTGTGTGTGCGCGCACGCGCGCGCGCACACACACACACACACACACACACACACACACACGCGCGCGCGCACACACACAGAGTTAAAAATAAATCTAAAAAAATACTACTGATGAAGAGAGAAATCTTCAAAGCAGCTAGAGAAAAACAGTGCATGACACCCAGAGCAACAATAAGAACAGGCACTGATAATTTCTTCCAGAACAGAGCAAGGCAGAAGACAGTGGAATAAAAACAACAGACACACAAATAATTGCAAACCATGACATCCTTTCAAAATGGATAGCAACAGCCACACATACCAAATGGGAAGAATTTATCCGAGCAGATCTACACTGAACAAAAAAGATCAACTAATCAACCCAAAGAAGGCCTTCAAGCAGAAGAAAAATGGCATCAGAAGATCCAAGTCTAGGGTGGGAAATATGACTGTTCAACCAAGATCTCACTGCATCTGTGGTGGCCCTACACAGACCTGCACAAGACGGGGCCCATCAACATTTTAGCAAGGGTGGAAGAGGAGCTTAGGAGACCTTATCCCTTCCTGGGGTCTATGGGAGGTCAATAGTTACTGAGGGAGGCCGAGTCATTTTCTTCAGTAGTGTAGCCCATGCATTAATAATAATAAAAAAATCTCTAACCCATGTTCATCAAGCAGCCTTAAATAAACTCAGTAGATCTCACACACACATACACACACACACACACACACACACACACACACACACACAAAGACATCATAAGGGGTAAACCTGTTCCAAAGACAAGGCTTTGAGGAGAGAGAGAGAGAGAGAGAGAGAGAGAGAGAGAGAGAGAGAGAGAGAGAGAGAATGAACAATAGGGACTGGAAATGAGCAAAATTTATTGCATACATTATATACATTTTTATAAGTTTATAAAAACTTTTATAAGTTTATAAGTTTTATACTTATAAAAACAATTGGAAGATCTGGAAATGATAATTTTGTGAGTATACACATTTTTTCTTATTTCTTCTCAGATTGACTTCAAGAGTCATTTGAAGGACAAGAATTAACATGTATTACGGGATTTAAATATATATGTAGAAATCAGCTAGGCAGTGGTGGCTCATACCCTAATCCCAGTACAGGCAGAGACAGGCAGAGCTCTGAGTTCAAGGCCAGCCTGGTCTACTAAGTGAATTCCAGGATGGCCAGGGCTACACAGATAAACCCTGTCTGGAAACAACAACAACAACAATATATGTATAAAGCTCCCCAACCTACTTTCTTGAGACAGGGTGTCTCATTATGATTAGCAACTAGTCATTTCTCCCATCCAAGTACTAGCTGGGCCAGACCCTGGCTTAGTTTCCAAGATCAGGCACATTCGGGATGGTATGGCTCTAGGGATGGCTAGTTATCTCTCTTAAAGTCAGTCTTTCAGTAATTGATGCCTGCCCATCTGTCCTTCATCTTAAACACAGACAGTACAGAATGTAGCTGTGCCATTTCTCTATCTCCAAAGATAAATGCTGTGACATTTTGCAAAAGCGAAAAAAGCTAAACAAAGAAATGGAAAGCGGCAACAATGGCAGTGACGTTAGGGCATTAGCCTAGGGAGTTCCAAGGGGATTAGAGTTCAGACATGCTAGCACCTTTGAGAGCCCGAGGCCACCACGAAGCCAGATGACACCAGTGACTGCAAACTGTCACTATAGACAGGAGAAGCAGATAAACTAGAGATTAACAATGTTTAAGAAGTGACAACCAACTAGCTAGCTTCATACTAAAAGAATTCTTGGGGCCATTTCTTTCTTTCTTTCTTTTTTTTTTTCCTTTTTGAGACATAGTCTCACTTTATAGCTGTGGCTGGTCTGAAACTCACACATATCCACTGCCCCCTTCTTCTCTGAGTGCTGAGATGTCACCACATCTGGTCTTATTTTACATTTACTCGACAAATAATTGTACATTTACTGAGTACATTTTTTGATGTTCTAGTATCTTTTACACTATGCAGTAATCAAATCAGACTAATTAACACACCTCCTGGGTGCCTGAGCTAAAGAGGGAGTACAAGACTCAAAAAGTTTAACAAAAAACAAAACAAAACAAAACAAAACACAGAGAGTGAGGTCTGGGGATGTGCCTCAGTGGTAGAAGCTGCTGATCAAGCACAAAGCTCTGGGTGCAGTTCTTGGTACTGAATCTAAAAAAAAACCCAAACCAACCCCCCTCCCAAAAAGTCTTTAGCAATTTTGAAACATAAAACACATCACTTACTTTATTTTTCTTACATTAACTGCCATTGTGTGTGTGTGTGTGTGTGTGTGTGTGTGTGTGTGTGTGTGTGTGTATGTCTGTCTCCACAGCACACATGTGGAGGACAGAGTACTCCTTACAGAAGTCTGTATTCTTCTCTAAGCATGCAGGTCCTGAATAGGTTAACTCTGACCATGTCAGTTCACTGAATTCCTTTTCTTACACTCTCACCACCTCCATACAATATACTACTAATTGCAGTCACCATGATGTGTAATAGGCTGGCAGATTTTATTCTCTGTTTAGCTGAAACTTTGCACCCTTTCAACTTAGGGTTTTATTTATTTATTTTATGTGAATTAGTGTCTTGCCTGCATGTATAACTGTGTAAGGGTGTCAGATCTTGGAATTAGAGACAGTTGTTAGCTGCCATGTGGATGCTGGGAATTGAACTCAGGTCCTCCGGGAGAATAGTCAGTGCTCCAGCCCCCAATTTAGGGTTTTATTAACTGAGAATTTCACACAATGGATTTTGAGCATGGTCACCCCTCCCTCAACTCCACCCAGATGAAACTTGCCACCTTTTGACCAACCCCTTCCCCATAACACTGCTCTGGTGCAGTGTTACTACTGCCCCAAACCCTTTTCATCTTCTACATCTGTAATTACAAGTAAAAGAGTTTTAATATTTTTTTTTTTTAAAGGAAGCACTTGTAATCTTCCCCGCTGATGATCAGTTTGTTTTGAATGGCATTAACTTACAGTCATTGCTAGGTCCCTCTGATGCTGTGCTGTACCAGGATACCTATAACAGTTGTTAAGTCATTCTTATATTCCATATATCACAGGAAGGCAGTCTATGACATATTTAATAGCTAATACTTTATCAATTTATTTATTTGTTTGTATATGTGTGCGCATGTGTGCTATGGTGGTTGTGTAGCAATCAGAGGGCAACTTGTGAACGGCACTGCTCTCCTTCCCGACATTCCTGTTCTGAGGACTGAACCTGGCTTGACAGCAGGCACCTTTAGCAGCTGAGCTAACTCCCAGCTAATGATTAATAAGTATTGTCCAGTGTGGGTTTTTATAATAACTTTCAGGAAACAGCCATTAATTCTATGAAAAGGCCATAGTAGAAAGTATTTCATATAATTGGTGCTGGAGGGATGGCTCAAATCTTGAAAAGCAAAGCAAGTACTGCTCTTACAGAGGACCTGAGTCAGCTTCCCACCACTCACACTGGGTGGCTGTCAACTTCTTGTAACTCTAGTTCCAGGGGATCTTATACTTCTGACCTTCATGTGCACCTGTACTCACATGTATTTACCCTCCTCCAGCTCCTAACGCATATACATATTTAAAAATACAGCGTCTTCCAATTTTCCCCCCACATTTTCTCATGGAAGCTAATTCAATTATAATACAACAATACAATGTTTACATCTAGGAAGTGGTTTCGTAGGGGCATACTTCATCATGTTCATAGCATCTCCAGAGCACTGGCTGTCCTAATAGTTCAGTCATGCCACAATAGTATGTTGTCTGACTCCACAAATGGTGTTTGCCTAATGCTAGCAATTCAAGGGAAGGTGAACTACCATCCTGTGAGGGTCAAGGTCCTGACCTTTGTACCAAATGGTTACTGATAGATAGTTTCTTACTAAATCTTCCTCCAGGGGAAAGTTTCGTGGTAGGAGTCAGACTGGAAGTACCGGTAATACACACACACAAAAAAAAACAGTGTTATCCTGTTTTATTTTTCAACTTATCGCTGATAAGATAAAGTGGATTGTTTTGTATTTATTTCCTGTGATTAGCTCAGTGCGGATTCCTTGGGTTGATAATTGATTCATTTTCCTCACCTGTCACATTAAAAAATATTTGTCAAAGCTCTTTACATAATAAAAGTGTCATGTTACAAATACTTTTTCTACACATCTCTTTAAACTTTGCACTCTTTTTTTCCCCCCTCCCAAAGACTTTGAAACTTGCTCTGTAGACCAGGCCATCTCCAACTCACAAAGATCCACCTCTTGAGTGCTGGAGAAAAAGCTGTGCGCCACCACTGCCTGGCTAAACTTTGCAATCCTCAACCCAAAGAAGATGTATATCCTCACATATCTAAATATTAAATATAACTGTTTTCTTCTTGGTGTTTTTTTTCCTTGTGTATTTGTTTACACGATCTTTTCTAAGTTTAATATTCACTTTTTCTTGTTTTGTTTACGACAGGAGATGTGAGAAGAAAATGCTATCCGAGCCTCTCAACGGGTGAACAACCTTATGCTAAATGACGCCTAATCTGGAATTAGGAACCATTTCTAATGGATTACAAAGACACAATTAATTCCACAGCATGTTTTCACAGGTCTGGTTATTTCCTACTCTGGGCGCAGTAATCTTTGGTTCTAAGTCCCTGTACTTCATATTTCGTGGTTCATCTACCAACATTTCTCCGCTATTGGGAAGAACACCCTCCTTCTTTCCGTCCCTTGCATAACTCAAACTCTGCAGCTCTTAACAACCTCTCCCCTGCCCGACCAGCGTCCCCCTCTGTCTCCGAGCCCAGCTTCGCCGAGCTAGACCTCTGCGGACCCTGGCTCTGGGTACCCAGTGCAAGAAGCCTGCTCACGTACCCAGGTGCAGGAGCTCCCGGGCGATGGCTTTTCCGATGCCCGTTGCCCCGCCGGTAACCACGGCCACTTGGTTCTGCAGCAACCCCGGAGCTAGGCAGCTCTGAACCTTAGTACAAGAGTTCATTGCTGCAGAGTGTCTCTCTGGACGTTCTAGACCGAGATGGACCCCGGACTTCCTAGAGGGAGGTAGTGATAGCAGTCTGTGACCCACGTGACTGAACAGACCACGCCCCATGCCGCGTGGTCCCGCCCAGGCCCCGCCTTCGCGACGCACTAGGCATCCTCCCCGAGCTGGACCGCTCCTGGCGGCCGCCTGCAGCCTTCTGCATCCTCCGCCTCCCTCCTGGGTCCCAGTCCACGTGTGGGTGAGACTCCTCGTTCGATTTTTCATATTTATTTTTAAATTTTGATGACATTGGGGAAAAGGAGAGGGGAATGAAAAGACAGGACGAGAAAGAAAAGAATGGGAAGGGTATTTTCTGTTCTAAGAATCCAATCCTGGGGCCATAGCTCCCATCGTTAATTAAAATTAAATCTCCTGGGCATCTGTGTAGAGAAAGGCTGCAGGTCTGGGCCCTCGCTGTGTCTTTCCACAGCAGACATCCGGCTGTCTGGGCTCCAGCTGCTTTGTGCGGGTGGCTAGGAAGTGGGAAAGGCTTAGGTTATTAGCTGAAGGGAAGACAAGACATCCAGGTACCAGATTTCTTCATCTTCAGGGAGAAAGTGTAAGGGAGGGAGGGTGTGGGTCAGGAGAGGACATACGGTTGTCCGCAAAGCCTAAATAATGAATGGTTAAAAAATAAATAAATAAATTTAGGCCCACTCTCTTCTCATTCTCTGTGCCCCACCCTGAAATGATAGAAAGAAGCACCCTTTCTTAGGTTTGAGATCTGATCTGTTTCATCTGGGCTACATAGAAGCAAAAAAGATGAATTGTTTCGTGGTTGTTGCAAAATTCATCTCTAGGTTTATGTTTGCGAACCTGCCCTCTAGTTCATGCCTTCCGTAAGAAACTTCTCTGCTCTGAGTTGGTTCCAAGGAACAATTTATTACCCACATTCTATTCGTTTTTAATTAATTATTATTGTCTTTCTTTTTTTCTTCTCCTCCTCCTCCTTCTTCTCCTCCTCCTTCTTCTGAGAGACAAGATCTCTACACAGCCCTGGCTGTCTAGAAACTATGTGCATTAGGTTGACTTGGAACTCAGAGACCCACCTGCCTCTGCCTCTTGAGTGCTAGGATTAAAGGCATGTAACACCATTCCAGGCCCTTCTGTTTGTTCTTTAAAAAGATTAAAATTACATTTATTTACTTATTCTCTCTCTCTCTCTCTCTCTCTCTCTCTCTCTCTCTCTCTCTCTCTCTCTCTCTGTGTGTGTGCCTATGGAAGCCACAGCAGGATGTCAAATACCCTTCTCTATCATTCTCAACCTTATTCCCTGAACCAGGAGCTTATCCCCTTTTATCTGAAGGGAGTCACAGCAATCCCCCTGTCTCTGTCTAGCACCCTCCTAACCTTGGGTTTCCAAACCAAGATGCTGACTTAAATCTTCATGCTTGCACAGAGATTAGTACTCTTACTTACTGAATCATTTCCCCAGCCCCCTAAAAATAAATCTAAGTAAAAATGGTGAAGAATTGTTTCGGAAAAATATAATTTCCAGTTCCCCAACCCCAATGACAAAATGGTATATGTTGTTTGTTTTTTTGCCATATTGAAGATCCATCCATGGGGCTTGCACAAGTGTTCTTCCTTGGAGCTGAACTTCCCCCCACCCCATATGCTTCTTAACAGAGAAAAGAAATATTGAGTGTGGCCACTGAGCAGACTGAGGCAGAGATTCAAGTGAGAAGGTGATTGGGGGATATGAGGCAGTTATGTCCAATGGGGATGACAAGGTTCCATCTGTCATCTGCAAGGACACTGCAGGCTGAGCAGTCAAAATTTCCCCCCTCAATCCTGGTAAAATCCATGATTCAGAAGTGTGAGATCTCTCCCAGGGCTCCTCTAAATTTTTTTTAAGTAAGAGGGTATGTTTTCTTTGTCTCAGCTTCTGACTCTAGGGTTTTAAAATCTGCTAGCCCCTAAAAGTCAACACACCCAGCAATTTCCCTTGGAAGTCCTTTGTTTTCAGGTTTTAATTCTGGCTTCTTCACCCTACCTCCTGGGATCAACACCATGCTAATTTGGTGACTCCTTTGGTCAAATCCAGCAAACTCTCTTGGGCTCTGCATCACTGCCCCCTTTGTCGTGGCTTGCTGTCACCAGGATCTGTCCACACCTCCTGTGCTGTCACACCCCATTAGCTGTAGCTTCCTTTCTCATCTGAGATGCTTTTGCAGCTCCCTGACCCTCCCCCCACCCCATCTTCCGGGAAAACATCATTTTCCCCCCTCTGCAAAGCAGCTGCTGGCTCAGAGTGACGGGTGCTTGTGGGGTTCTCAACATGCAGATTCACAGAATTGCTGTGCTGCAGGAATACCAGAAGGCCTCTAACTCTGCCTTGAAGCAAGAGCTAGGACAGCTCACATACTCAGTTAGCACTTAGTGGGCGCTTGTGTACCAGGTACTGCTCTGGGCGTGGGGAATACAGCACAGCCAATGACATAGCTGGGTTTCCCTGTCTTTGTTCAGTCTCATGTTCTAGCATGTAGAAATGGAAGGACTGGGTTGGGATGGGATGGGAGAAGTCTTTACCATAATAGGTAGGCCAGAAGCCAAGCCAAATAAAAGGTTCAATCCTTAGTTCTTTTTATTATTATTTTTCATTTATTTTACATACCAACCACAGTTTCCCTTCCCTTTTCTCCTCCCATTCCCTCCCTCCACCTCCCTTCTTACCCCCAACCCCCAATTCACTCCTCCAGAAAGGGGCAGGCCTTCCATGGGAATCAGCAAAGCATAGTGAGGCAGGACCACGCTACTCCCCCTGCATCAAGGTTGGATAAGGCAACCCTGCTTGGGGACTGGGTTTCCAAAATCAGCTTAAGTGCCAGGAACAAGTCCTGATTTCAAGCTAGGAGCCCCATAGACAGACCAAGCTGCATAACTGTCACACACATGCAGAAGGCCTAGGTTGGTCCCATGCAGGCAGGCTCCCTAGCTGGCAGTCCAGCGTTGGTGGGCTCCTATGAGCTCAGGTCAGCTGTCTCTGTGGTCGGGTGTCCTGTCCATGTCCATCGCCCCCCCCTCCACATGACCTTGACCTCCCTTCAATCCTCAGTTCTTACAGTAAAGAGAATATAAGGTCTCCATAAACAACGGCCAGGACACATGGTGCTGAGTCAGCCTTAGAGTTACTTGCTTTCTCCTTACTAGGAATTGAACATATGGCTTGATGTATATGGGGCAAAATGGCCTTATGTATATGGGGCAAGCATTCTCCCACTTGGAGAGTATTTCCATCCTTCATTTTTTTATCTCAAGAAATGCCTTTACTTAGATACCCAGGGTGCCCTTGACCTGACTCTGTATCTCAGGCAAGCAGTTCTCCTCTCTTAGCCTTCAAAGTGGCTGAGATTATATTTCGTCAAGTAAAGTTGTAGGGTGTGCTGTTGTGTCCTGGTTACAAGAGGACCGGAAATAAGCTGTAGCCTAACTGTGCTCATTGCCAGTTCACCGTGTTCAGCTGGAGGCAGGGGGTTTTGAACAATGCTCTAACAGTTTTCTGTCTTAGAAGAGACTCTTTGAGAAAGGCTGATAACAAATCTTTGGCGGTAAAGTCGTAAAGGCTTTACTTCCTTGGCCGCAGCATACTTCATGGTGGTCAGTTGTAGTCAGAGGATTCCAGGCAGCCCAGACAGGTGATGTGCGATTCTTGGATGATACACACACAGATCAGGGAGGGGTGGGAAGAACAGTAAGCCTGAGACAGGGAACACTGCACTGTGTAGTGGTAGACCGACTTTGGAAAGACAGTCAGCTTCAACACGGGAAAGAGACAAAAGGTCTACTCCTAAGATTCTTGACCACATCAGATTAGAAACTTCTTGTCAACCAATAGTGACACGCAGCCCGTTCCTTTATGTTCTGTTGTCTAGCCAACTCCTTTCGGAGAGAAAGGTTGGCCCATTTGGCAGAGAGGTGAGGTGAACAGACTGTAGAGAAATCACCCTTGATGTCAAAATGTCCACAAAGGTGCCAGTAACAGTTCTATAGTTTTCGCATGGAAATAGAATAGTGATCAAGTGATTGGTTAGTTGGGGTTTGACCAGCAGGGACTAAAAACCCAGATTCTTGTTCATGACGGAGCCCTTTGAAGATCCTGTACTCATTTTATGGGTTTGGACTTTAAGGATTTTAAGTGATGGATGAGTACTGTTAACTTATGTGTGTGTGTTCATTAGTGTCTTGCCTACATGTATATCTGTGTGAAGGTGTCAGAAGCCCTGGAAATGGTGTGTTACAGACAGGTTTGAACTGCCATGTGGGTGCTGGGAATTGAACCTGGGTTCTCTGAAAGAGCAGCCAGTGCTCTTAACCACCAAGCCATCTCTCCAGCCCCAGCACTGTTATGTCAGAACATTGTTGGCCTTCATATTACAAAGGTCAAGTCCTATTACATTCTAGGCTGCATTGAGCTCCCCAATGAGGGTTTTCTTTTCTTTTCTTTTTTTTTTTTTTAATTATTTTATGTGTGTGGCTGCTCTGTTTGCATGAATGTCCGTACTCAACATGTCTGCATGGAGCCTGTGGAAGCCAAAGGAGAGTAACAGGTCCCCTGAAACTGGAGTTACAAACAGTTGTGAGCTGCCATGTGGGTGCTGGAAACTGAATTTGGGTCTTCTGGAAGGGCAGTCCATGCTCTTCAAACTAAGGCAGTAAGACTAAGAGCCAGTGCTTAAAAACAATTTTTCTTTTTCTTTCTTTCTTGTTTGTTTGTTTGTTTGAGGCAGGGTCTTTTTATGTAATCCCAGCCATCCTGGAACTCACTCTGTAGACCAAGGCTGGCCTGGAACTCAGAGATCTACCTGCCTCTGCTTACCTAGTGCTGAGGCTGCTCCATGAAACCTGGCTTCTAAAACCAATTTTTCTAAGCATGGGTTCTAGAGTATAAATGTATTCTTGCACATCTATTGATCCCCGGATGACCAAGAATCCCATCTGAGGTTATTGTAGTGTTTTTCCACGCTCGTTAATACAATTTGAACTGGGAGGAGATGGAGGATGGTTCCAGAAAGGAGTTTCTTCTCTTGATCCTGTTGATTAACGTTTGAGGAATGTGGCAGAGTTGTTTCATCCTTTTATAGAATCCAAAAGGCAGGAGAGATACTCAGAATCTGTTTCTCACACCAAACACTACAGCATGTTATATGAACAAAAGTAGGGAAGAGAATTAGACCTTCTTTTTTATTTTTTTTTATTTTTTTATTTTTTTTTTATTTTTTTTTAAAAACTTTATTTATTTATTTATTTGCCTTGGTGTTTGCCTGGAACTGGAACTACAGACAGTTGTTAGCTGCCATGTGGGTGCTGGGAATCGAACCCGGGTCCTCTGGAAGAGCAGAGGGTGCTCTTAACCGCTGAGCCATCTCTCCAGCCCCTAGACCTTCTTTTTTAATTATTATTCTTTATTGATTCTTTGAGAATTTCACATCATGCACCCCAATCCTGGTCACCTACTGCTCCTCCATATCCAGCCCTCACCTCTGCAGCATCCCCCGAAATTAATTAAAAACAAAACAACAGAACTCATCTGTCTTTCCAATACCCCTTCATCCATCCTAGTGGTATCAGGAGCTGCAGGTGTCACTCTGTATATCCTTTTGTCCAGTCAGCCCCACCAGCAAAATGTTCATTGCAATGAGTCATTGGTCTGGTTCAAGGCCTCTACCACACCATCATCACCATCATCACTGGACCCTCATCAAAACTCCTCTCAGACATCCTACTGTTGCCTGAGTTATGGAGATCCTGTAGTTATCATTTTGCAGGACCAGTCACTTCACATGCTCCAGCAGGTCATAGATGGGGTAAATGTTAGGGTGGGCCAGGATGCATAGATCCTCCTCTTTTAACAACTGTTTACATCATTCAAAGTAGGCATTTCTTTTCTCCTCTGCCCTAAGAAATCAGCATACACATACTGGCTTTCTGATATGTATCCAACCCACCAGTGGCAAAGAAGTATAAGGTAATTCTTGATTTTACAAGCTTACTGTCTGCCTGTGGGGTTGAACAAGAGCTCACAATGCCACTCATATCCATGATGCCATTTATATTCCAAATGCCAATCATATCCATGACATGAAGAGCTGCATAATTAAATACTAATTTAGAATATAGAACACATGGCAGGGGTTATGGAAACCCCACCTCACCCCAATAGTGGGGTTAAAGCCACTTGGCCATGCCTGGCTTTTACATGGGTGTTAGGGATTTGAACTCAGGTCTTCTTGCTTACATAGCAAGAGCTCTATCCACTGAGCCATCCCCCAGACCCTGGCATGGACTACTGTTGTTGTTTGTAAAGGCAATTTATTTAGTATTGGGGAGTTCTCATAGACCTTTATAATGCTCTTCCCTGCTTCCACTCATACAAACTGATTGGCAGAAAAGTGTTTGCCTGGCAAGGAAATGCAGATGCTGCTGTCCAGGAGGAGGAGCTGAGTTCAACCAGACTCTGTCATTGCTTTGTGTTTTTCTTTTTCTTTTTCTTTTTTTTTTAAACTTTATTTATTTATTTATTTATTTATTTATTTGCCTTGGTGTTTGTCTGGAACTGGAACTACAGACAGTTGTTAGCTGCCATGTGGGTGCTGGGAATCGAACCCGGGTCCTCTGGAAGAGCAGACGGTGCTCTTAACCACTGAGCCATCTCTCCAGCCCCCTGCTTTGTGTTTTTCAAGATAGGGTCTCACTTTTTAGTTCTGGCTGTCCTAGACCTCACTATGTAGACCTTGAACCCACAGAGAGCTGCTTGACTCTGCTACCCAAGTGCTGGGATTAAAGGCATGTGCCACAGCGTCCAGCTGGTTTCAACTAGACCCTTAAAGCATGACAGACACAAGGTCCTAGAGAAAGACTCCATCTAGCATGGTTTCACTGTAACCCTTCATACCCCATAGAAGTCTTGAAGCAAGTGAAGGAGGAACGTGAAACAGAGTCTCTTCTATTTTTCTTGAATAAACTAAGTCCACTAATTTCTGTCTTCCGGAGTTTTTAGTACAGCAGAGAGCAGACTGACCTAAGATCTGGCAACACCAGGTGTACACCTGTGGTTGATTGAGTTCTGTCTGTCTGTCCTTCTGAAAAAGTGGAATATACCCCAAGCCAGTGGAAAGAGTCTCAGCAACAGACTGTCAGCAAGGGCTGGCATGATTTTTTTTTTTTAACCTGTCAACTCTGGAGAAGTATTGCTGTGACTGGCTGTCAGACAGTGGGAGTGAGTGTAAAGTTTGTTCTAACGTCTGTGAGAAAACCTCCCACAGTCATCTGAGGCTGTAGTGGGGGAAAACACTAGGCTGCTTCTCTGAGCCAGGATGAGGACCTTGGGCCATTTCTGTGTCTTTGCCATGTTCATGCTCAGTTTATGTTATGCATTGCATTGCTTTGTGTGGTAGCCATGTTTGGTGAAATTATTTATGTTTGGTTTTTGTTTTATCTTGCTTTTTATTTTGTTTTTTGGTATGGAGTTTCCCTGTATCCTTGGCTATCTTGGAACTTGCCTTGTAGACCAGGCTGGCATTGAACTCACAAAGATCCATCCATCTGCCTCTGCTTCAGGTGTGCACCATCACCACTTGGGTTATGTTTGATTTTAAATATGATACTTATTTTAAAATTTTCTTTTTTCTTTTCTTTTTTTTTTTTTTTAAAAAAAACTTTTATTTATTTATTTATTTGCCTTGGTGTTTGCCTGGAACTGGAACTACAGACAGTTGTTAGCTGCCATGTGGGTGCTGGGAATCGAACCCAGGTCCTCTGGAAGAGCAGACGGTGCTCTTAACCGCTGAGCCATCTCTCCAGCCCCCCTAAAATGTGTAGCCCAGGCTGGCCTCGAACTCGTGATCCTCCTGCCTCTGCCTCCTTCAGCAAATCCTACCGGCGTGCGCCACCACAACCGGCTAAAATTTTCTATATATAATGTATTTTGATTATACTTAAGCCTCACTCTGCTCCCTAACACCTGCTAGATGCACTCCCAGACCCCATCCCATGTACTTTTCATATAATAATTTAAAATTTGGTGGGGGAGGCAAGTTATGAAAAGTAGCTTATGCACTACAGTGACAGCCTCTACTGATATGGAAGTTTCTCAACTATTTACCAAAAAACTTTCCATTTTCAAATTATTTATTATTGAGAATTGCTGGAGTCTATGCACAACCCTGCCTTCCCAGGCCTCCCAAAGATATATGCTCCAATTGCTCTGGATTTCCAGTTTTCTATTGCTATTTTTGTTTCTAATTCTCTGATCCCACACTTCCTTCTTGTTCTGTCTGGGTATTTATTTCCTTGGCTCTAAAGGCCGCATGCACACCCTTTTATGTCATTTACCTCTAGTTGTCTAGTCTCTCTTCTTTATATTTGCTTTGGATGGTCTCAGTGTCTATCGGATTGGCACAGATGGTACAGCTGAGGTGGAGTGTGGATGTGGATGAGAAATACATCTTAGAATGCCATTCAGTCTGCAGTGAAACCCATGTCTAAAATGATGCGTCTTTGATATTACCATGTGACAGGAAGGACTCTGTATCATATTTCTTCAAATGCTAACATGCACACAGCTGGTTTCGTTTTTGTTTTCATTTCTGTATTTCCGAATTTTTGGTGCATTTATTTTCCATGGAATGACAATTTTGACCTTCCAAGCAGTAGACAGTTGTCCTTTGCTCTGTCACTCTTCTGTGATTCCACAATGGATAAGCAGATTGTAGAGTCTTGCTTTTATATCTTTTTTTTTTTTAACTTTTATTTATTTATTTGCCTTGGTGTTTGCCCAGAACTGGAACTACAGACAGTTGTTAGCTGCCATGTGGGTGCTGGGAATCGAACCCAGGTCCTCTGGAAGAGCAGATGGTGCTCTTAACCGCTGAGCCCTCTCTCCAGCCCCGCTTTTATATCTTTTTTTTTAAAGCTTATACAAAGCAGTTTATTAACAGAAAATAATTTGAGAGACAAGTCCTGTTCACAGACGGCGACCACGACGACCTCCCTTCCTTCGGGTGCTGTCAGAGGGGATGGGGGTGACACCCTCAATCCGTCCAATCTTCATTCCCGATCGAGCAAGAGCTCTGAGGGCAGACTGGGCTCCAGGTCCAGGGGTCTTGGTCCTGTTTCCTCCTGTGGCACGGAGTTTGATATGCAGGGCAGTGATGCCCAGCTCCTTGAACCTCTGGGCCACATCCTGAGCAGCCAACATGGCTGCATATGGAGAGGACTCATCTCTGTCAGCCTTCACCTTCATTCCACTAGTCACACGGCAGATGGTTTCCTTGCCAGAAAGATTGGTAACATGGACTAAGGTGTCATTGAAGGACGCGAAGATATGGCAGACGCCAAACACGTTCTCCCCGTCAGCCACCTGAGGGCCAAGGCTGATGACCTGCTCCTCCTTCTTTTCCTTCCCCTTGTGAGGTGCCATGTCTGATCGTCGTCTCCAGACTCCGCCCCTGCTTTTATATCTTAAATCCTTACTCAACTACCCGAAATTAACCAGTGCTTATGAATAGGATTCTTTTTTTTTCTTCCTTCTTTATTTTGTATTTATCAAAAAA